>SJYX01008482.1:152677-228850 GCA_006410675.1 Oreotragus oreotragus | reverse complement strand
GGCTGGATGGCATCACTGACTCGATGGATGTGAGTCTGAGTGAACTCTGGGAGTTGGTGATGGACAAGGTGGCCTGGCGTGCTGCAATTCATGGGCTCACAAAGAGTCGGACATGACTGAGCGACTGAACTAACTAGGGGGTGAATTTGCTGTCTCTGGAAGTATGCAAAAGCTGGATGAACCCTTGCATCGATCTTCTAAAGGAAAATCCTGGGGAAGATAGGAGACTGGGGAAAGTACAAATGGATGTACTTTGGATTTGAGAGTGCCAGGTTCAGAGGGCCAGAGAACTCAGGAAACTAGTTCACGGCAGGAATAGAAAGGGGGCAGGCTGAGGAGAGACTTGGGCCCTGGTGGGCAAGACAGGGATACAGATGCCCATGCTGACACATCACACTGTAGCATTGTGTGCAGGATCCAGGCCCGACGCGTGCTAAGGAAAGGAGGCCGCCGTCCCCAGAGATCTGAGAAAGCCCCAGTTTCAGATCTTCTTTACTCCTGCCTCCCGGGTGACACTTGCACTTGGCAGACGTGTCCCCATTTTAGTTTCCAGAAATACACAGGGAAGCACAGAGGCCCAGGAGCTCAGGTGTGGTGGCAGGAAGATCATGAGATTGTCAGTGAGGTTACTGGGCACCCCATCCATCTGCGGTCTTCTCCCTGGAATGCAGGAGGCTTGGCAGCTTCTCACAGGCTTTTTTTTTTTTTTTTTNTACTCCTCCCTCCAGGGTGACACTTGCACTTGGCAGACGTGTCCCCATTTTAGTTTCCAGAAATACACAGGGAAGCACAGAGGCCCAGGAGCTCAGGTGTGGTGGCAGGAAGATCATGAGATTGTCAGTGAGGTTACTGGGCACCCCATCCATCTGCGGTCTTCTCCCTGGAATGCAGGAGGCTTGGCAGCTTCTCACAGGCTTTTTTTTTTTTTTTTGGTATGACTTCTATCTGGGCAGGGACCGATCTTTGCCTGAGAAAGTAAATGAATGCATATGACTAGAAAAGTACCAATAGCAGTATTCTAATGCTGACACCTCTTGGTAGAAAGGGGAACAACGTTTAAGCATTCATTCACTCATTCAGTAGATCTTTATGAGCACCTAATATATCCAGGTGGGCTTATAGACACTGGAATCGTAGAAGAGAATAACAAGTGATGCCTAACACATGTATGTGAACACACCTATATGTGGATTCAGTTGCTCAGTCATGTCCGACTCTTTGTGGCCGTGTGGACTGTAAACTGCCAGTCTCCTTGGCCCATGGAATTTTCCAGGCAAGAATACTGGAGTGGGTTCCCATGTCCTCCTCCAAAGGATCTTCGCAACCTCAGGGTTAGAACCTGTGACTCTTGCATCTCCTGCACTGGCAGGCACATAGTAGATGCACATTAAATAACTTCTTATTGAATGAATCAATTCCCAGATAAGGACATTGAGGCTTAGAGAAGTCAGGTGACTTGCCCACGGGGACCAGCAGGTCGATGTAAAAGCTAGAATTCCAGCTTGAACCAGAGCGTCACATGACCTCTTGATATCCATGTAGATGCCTAGTGTTGGGTGGTGAGGTTTTAAGGAATTGAGATGAAAGGAATGACATCGACAGTGTATATAGATCCCTAAGTAGGTGTGTTCAGTGTTACAATCACAGTCTCTCATTTAACCCACACAACTTGTCTACCAGTTGGGGATTACCATTGTCATTTTCCAGATTAGAGGACCAAGGTTCTGACCATGCTGGTAACCAGCCAAAAGTTAGAAGCTACTAAAAGGGAAGAGTTTGGATTTAAATATCTATAAACCAAACCTCTTTGGCATTTCTACTTTTGGGGCTCCTTCACCCTAATGTCCGGGTTCCTGGAACCCCTGTCCCTCACTACAGTCTCATGTGCCACTTAAAGAGAGAAATGACTTCTCCGCTTCGGATCCAGCCTCTCATCCCCCGGGATACCGGGTGGCAGAAATCAGTGACAGTATAGGAGCCTTAGGTTTTCCACCCACAGTGGCCTGATGGGGCTAGATATATTTTCTTCATTGTAAAATATGATTGATTCAATCCAAGTTTAACGTAAATTTGATTTTCCTCTCTCAACCTGGCATTTCCAAACTGAGAATCAATCAAACCCCAAATTATAGGCAGCATGTGGATCAACAATGCCGTTATTTCCGGTTGAATTTCTCAAGTAATGCATTTTATGCCATTCTCTGCTGCCATGAGAGGAGTTGGGGAGTAAGAGGAAGGGAGAATGAAAGGGAAATTCGATTACTAACTTTCTCCAGTCTCAATACACCCTGGGGAAATTCTGTTCGCACAGTACAGTTTTCTCCCTGGCAAGTGGTGAGGAGGAAACTACAAAGTGGGATGTAACCAGGGCTAACCGTGACCCTNTTTGAATGGATAGACAGCAAGGTGCTCCCATGTAGCACAAGATACATTTGATACTCCATGATAAACTGTAATGGAAATGAATATAAAATCATGTATATGTATGTATCACCGAGTCACTTTGCTGTAGATTGGCACAATACTGTAAATCAATCAACTATGCTTCAGTTAAAAAAAAAAAAGAATAAGGTACTCTGTAATGACCTGTATGGGGAAAGAACCTCAAAAAGAGTGGATATGTGTAATGTGTAATTAATTCACTTTACCATACAGTGGAAATTAACACATTATAAATAAGCTATACTCAAGGAAATTAATTTTAAAACATAAATGAAAAAAAAGAACCAGTTCCAATCTTGACTCTGCCACATGCAGTTGACATGACCTTTGGCTTTTATTACTCAGCCCCACTGTTCCTGTGCAAAACAGAGAGAGTAGTAGCAGTTTGCTCTAAGGACTGAACGAGATAATTCTCCCCTAAAATGTTAGCTTCAAGGACCTTGGCTGTTTTCTTTACTGTTTTTCCTCCTTGACTAGAACAGTGTGAGGGAAGAGTTGGTATTCAATCAAAACTTGTTGGAAAGATGGATGGGTGGATGGATGGATGGGAGTGTTAGGCATAGGTCCTGGACAACAGAAACCAGCTAAGAAATGGAGGTTCTCTTCCCTCCAGGCCTTTGCCTCCTGCACTGCAGTGCAGAGCCTGGGTGAGGACGAATTGTGTATTATGGGAGAGAGAGTTTCTACCTTGCCACTGTCTATAGTCCCGACTCAGAGCTAAGTGCTGATCATCAGTTCCCTAGGCCAAGAACTCTTAAAAAAGAGTTTGCTTCCCATTGTGAAGTTTCTGCCAGGGACGTTGCCATGGAAACCCCCCAAGCCCTGGCGGCTGCTCCATGGGCATCTGGCCTGAGTGCAGACTTGATGTGCGTGCCTCCTTCTTCCTGGACTTCAGAGACAACTGTGGTGTTTCAGGCTCTCTCTGAGTAAATGGCTACCCCAGGATGCTGTTCATTTGCATTCTCTCTTCCACTCCTTCTGCTTCTTAAAACTCTCCCTGCACGCTCCACTCTGTGTGGCTTCAGTTTCTATAAAGAATCGTTCAGTTCCTAGTATGTTCTGATAATGGGTTGGACAAAGAGACAAGTAAGTCCTGATTTCTGCTATCAGTTATGGGATAAACACCAATGTCTGGCTTGGAAATGACCATTTTACCAAGGGTCTGTCTTATGCCAGAAACTGTGCTGGTCATCTGACATTTGCTGTCTCATGTCTTACAACACGCTTGAAGGAAGGTCATTTTATTCCTATTCTCGATAGGAAAACTAACGACCAACAAGCTAATATGACTTTACTCCTACTCCTCAGCCCTTGACTCTTTTGTAAAACAATGTTTCTTTTTAGTTTTGGCTGTGCTGGGTCCTCACTGCTGTGCGGGGCTCTGTCTGGTTGCAGCGGGTAGCAGCTTCTCACTGCATGGCTGCTCCTGTGCAGAGCGCAGGCTCTGCGCACGTGGCTCACCGGCTGCGGCACGCAGGCTCTCGGGCACTTGCAGCTGCTGTAGTGCATGGGCTGTGCACGTGGCTCACCAGCTGCGGCACGCAGGCTCTTGGGCACTTGCGGCTGCTGTAGTGCATGGGCTCAGTTGCCCCACAGCGCGTGGAATCTTCCCAGGCCAGGGACTGAACCCATGTCCCCTGTGTTGGCTGTCAGATTCTTAACCACCGGGCCACCAGGGAAGCCCCCTATTGACTCTTAAAGACCCTGGATTACTCTGAAGATTTAAGTGGAGGGCCCAGCATGGGCCCAGGGAGCTAGTCCAAGCAATTCCTCTCCTGCCCCTCAACTCTCTTCCCTCAACCAGAAATCAGCCCCTTGGAGCCTGGGGGGTATATCCATAACTGGCTAATTAGTGGACAGAATGTCTTGATTACAGCCATTCCTATTGCTGCAGCAGCCAGTCTGAGAGATGCCCGCTGGACCACCGACAGGGCACCATTTTCCTTCCAGGGTGTCCACATCCCAGGGCCAGGTGCCTCTAGACACTTTTTATAGCTGACGCTCTGGACCTCCTCACCGCCCCAAGAGTTTATTCATGTCAGCCTCATCTTCACACATTCTTTCTCTTAGAACAGCTGCTATGGAGCCTGGAGTGGAAGGTCAGTGCTGCTTCTAACTCATATCTAGGGGCAGGATGGGGAGAGGCTTGTTAAATATCCAGGCTAGTTGTAAAAACACCTACACAAGGCACCAAGCCCTAGTTCATACCCTTTCTGGTAGAAAACATTGATGTTAACTTGATTCTTCTGTTTAGTTATGAAGCAGGTGATAACACCAAAGTTTGAAAGAGCTTCTTGTGGTCCCAGATGAGAGGAAAAAAGTGTGTGTTTGATGTGGTCCTTTGTTAAGTTTAGAGATTTTCTATCTCCTGACACCAGACCCCTCTTATCTTAACCCCTCCTCTGTTTGACTCGTACTCACTAACTGTAGCAACCACAGATCATGAATTGTCCCTGCCACAGGCTATGCCTTGTTCTGTGCCCAGTCGCTCAGTCGTGCCTGACTCTTTGGGACCCCATGGACTGTAGCCCACCGGGCTCCTCTGTCCGTAGGGATTTTCCAGGCAAGAATACTAGAGTGGGTTACCATGCCCTACGCCAGGGGATCTTCCCAACCCAGGGCTTGAACCCAGGTCTCCTGCACTGCAAGCGGATTCTTACCATCTGAGCCACAAGGAAAGCCCAAGAATATGAGAGTGGGTCGTCTATCCCTTCTCCAGGGGACCTTCCAGACCCGGGAATTGAAGCAGGGTCTCCTGCATTGCAGGCAGATTCTTTACCAGCTGAGCTAGCAGGGAAACCCCATGCCTTATTCTAAGGCTGGCAATAAAGATAAAGCCCTTATTTTAAATGAAGTAATTTCTAGGTTCTAGGCAGTGAACTTGGCAGGAGAGACATAAGATGGTGAAGGTGGGATCCCTTCCCTCCAGGAGCTCACTGGTCACTAATAAAAACAGATATTCATACAGGAATCCCAAAGTGGGCTGTCAGGGTATCCATTAGGTCCATCCATCTAAGTCGATTGTGTGTGCTTGCTGTACTTTTTGATAGTTCACTGCCAGGGCCTGGTTGCTGATATTGTTATCATCACTTCTGGGAGTTATGATGCATTTACTGAGATGCTACCTTATGGGCTTACCTGGTGGCTCATAAAGAGCCACTCTTGGTTAAGAGTCTGCCTGTGATGCAGGAGACCCAGGTTCGATCGTTGGGTTGGGAAGATCCCCTGGGGAAGGAAATAGCAACTGTTCCAGTATTCTTGCCTTGGAGAATCCCATGGACAGAGGAGCCTGGCAGGCTACAGTCTGTGGGGGTCACAAGAGTTGAACACGAGTGAGTGACTCAATCTGTTTTTAATCTGTTTACCGTATTCCAGACATTGCACTCAGCATCAGGACACAGTGATGAGCAAAAGACAGTGCCTGCCCTCAAGGAGTTTACCATCAAGTTACTAGATTCTGATGTTTGAATAAGATATTTTAAGAAACCCAGCAAATGTAGACAAATCTCTCTAGAGGGAGAGGAATTCACGTTTATAATTAACCTCAGTGAGGGATGGGAGACAAGAAAACAAGTGGACTTAACTTCTACAAATAACTCCCATGCTAAGAGGACCATGATGGAGAGCGCTCACTGTCGCATCACTGTAGTGCTTCAACCCTGCCAGCACCTGGCTGGCTGGGTAGGAGAGAGTAACAGAAGGCATGAGTGGAGGGGCCCACCATGAGCCCCAGATATCTGCCAGGCTAATCAGCATGGACCACATCCTATGGCCAGATGCTGTATAACAGCTCAAGGGGTTCCACCAGGGAGTGGGGAGCGAAAATGTGCCCATACCTGGCTCATCTCACAAGCAAACAATAGAAGAGCCGCTGAGGGCATAGAATACAGGGGCTGCATGCTCTTTAAATGCTGTGGAGGAGGAAGACAGAAAAAGATGACATCTAGGTTTCCGACCAGTTTAAATGATGGTGCTTTCAATACTTTGGGGAGACCAGGAAAAGGAGGAGGCTTTTAGGAGAAGGGAATGTATCCAATGTTGAACATGTCATTTTGTCATACCTGTGGGATTTTCAGAGAGAGATGTTTGGGAGGTTTGGGCATAAAGGTTTACTCCAGATAAGAGTCCAGACGATAATAGAAATTTGGGAAACATTGCTTTAGAAATGGTGATCAAAGCCTTGAAATTAAATGTGAATAGCAGAGCCTAAATAATGAGATCCAGTGTGGGCTCCCGACATAATCCACAGAATTTCTTTGCTGGCTCTCCTTGCCATGCAGATCCAATCTATCTACCCATTCTGCGGCATCCATGAAGTTGTCTTTTGTTTTCTCAAGCAACTTCCCCCGTCCCCTGCTGCTATCCTATGTCCTCTCTCATAGCTCTTAGCACAGCTTGCCTTGGATTCTAATTAGCTGTGGATAAGCTTGCCTCTGGGCTTCCCAGGTGCTGTTAGTGGTAAAGAACCCACCTGCCAATGCAGGAGATGTAAGAGATACAGGTTCAGTCCCTGTGTTGGCAAGATTCCCTCCTCCCTGGAGGAGGCAACCCACTCCAATATTCTTGCCTGGAAAATCCCATGGACAGAGGAGCCTGGTGGGCTACAGTCCATAGGGTCACAAAGAGTCGGACACAACTGAAGCGACTTAGCATGCATGTACAAGCCTGCCTTTGCCCCTAGCCTGTAAGCTCTTGAAGAGCAAGAACTATTCTTAATCTCCTCTGTGTGTGTCTCACATAGTAGGTCATCAGTAAATGCTTGGGAAATTAACTTGAACTGATCAGCCTCAAACAGTATGTAAAACCATTCTAGATGACAGACATTATATATACACCATGCCACGTGATAATCACGGGCACTTGTGAACTTTTATTATTATCCTCATCATTCACACAAGAAAACTGAGGTTCAAAAATGAAACCACAGCCAGTGAGGACTGAAGCCCAGGTCTGAACTCATAATGGTCAAACTCCAAAGCCCATGCTCCTTCCCCTTGGCCCTATGAGTTCAGCAACACAGCATCTTCTCAATTGCTTCTAAAGAGAGTAGAAAATTTAATACCATCTAAATATTAAGAATGACCAGTCTAATTGGGAGGGGAGGAGTGAGAATTGCCACAATTTTGAGGAAATTTGTTTCTTTTCATTAATACCTGTTTTTGCAATGGGTTAAAGATCCAAAAAAAGGGGCTCCCCAGTGGTAGGTGGTTAAGGTTTTGCCTTCCCATGCAGTGGGGTACAGGTTCAATCCCTTGTCAGGGAGCTGAGATCTCACATGCCTCTTGGCCAAAAGAATAGAACATTAAAAAAAAAAATAGATTCAATTAAAACTTAAAAATATATATAATTGAAAGAAAAGAAGAAAAAAAAAAAAAGACTCGACAAGGGAAAAGACTCGACAAGGGACCATGAGATGTCATTGCAAGCACAAAGACTGGGGAATGTAGTTTCTTTTTCCTGCTTCCCATTTGGAAAACAACAGGCTTCCCAAGCCCCAGGCTCCTGTTCCCTCACCTTGTGGACTTACGTATCTTTGTGTGTGTTCCTCTTACAGGTTTGCTGAAAAGCCCTGTGAACAAGACGGCCCTGACGCTGATTGCCGTGAGCTCCTGCATCCTGGCCATGGTGTGTGGCAGTCAGATGTCCTGTCCACTCACGGTGAAGGTGACTCTGCACGTGCCCGAGCACTTCATTGCAGACGGTAAGAGCTGAGCGTTAGCGATGCCCCACGCCGACGAGGCACCTGGCACTCCTGTCTGGTCGAATGTTTCCCATGAGCATTCCCCCCTTGAACGTGCCCAACCTCAGAACGATGTTGCCAAAACTAGAGAGATCATCCAAAGACCTTAAAAGAGGTCTTCATCATTTAGAACCCTGGGTTATTTAGTACAACGAAAGACTGCTTTTGTTCCCTGGGCAAGGATAAGGTTTGTTAATAAAGAATTCAGACGTGAGTTTGCAGAAAGATCGAGCACTTCAGAGAAGCTGCTGTTTCTTATCAAGCTGGTGCATCCTGTTGTTGCTATTTAATCACTCAGTCATGTTCGACTCTCTGCAACCCTGTGGGCCACAGCATGCCAGGCTTCCCTGTCCTTCGCTATCTCCCAGAGTTTGCTATTCCTAACTAAATATGCCACTCCTCCCCCCCGCCAAAAAAAAAAAAAAAAATAGTCTTTGCTCGTTAAAAACTATGACAAAGACTGTATGAGCTTTGTGGAAACTTCCTTGAGTGTCCTGGATTGTATTCATATCTCATTCCCTGTAAATGTACTTTACAAGCATATTATATCCTACCATTTACTCTTCACCCAATTAATTTGAATTAATGAGACATGGTAGTTGCTATAGTCATTCGGAAAGCATGGTCCAAGAAACTGATTAAGGTGCTTGATATCTATTGCTAAAGTGCCCTCCAGAAAATGGTTCCAGTTTCCGTACATCCAGCAGAATGTGATGTGTTTCCCCAAACACTTGGCATTATTAGAATTATTTTTTTTACAATTTAAAACACGTGTATTATACCTTTTCCTTTTTTTATACGTTACAGAAGAATTGCTTGTCTCTATACTCTTCCATTTGGGGAAAGAGTTTTTTTCTTTTAATGAAGTATAGTTGATTTACAATGTTGTGTTAAATTTTGCTGTACAGCAAAGATACATACATACATACATACATATATATATATATATATAAAATCATGTATACACACATGCACACACACATTTTTATGGGCCTTCCCAGGTGGCACTAGTGGTAAAGAATCTTCCTGTCAAAGCAGGAGAGGTAAGAGACCTCTAGGTTGGTAAGATCCCTGGAGGAGGACATGGCAACTCACTCCAGTATTCTTGCCTGGAGAATCCTCATGGACAGAGGAGCCTGGCGGGCTACAGTCCATAGGGTCACAAGGAGTCAGACATGACTGAAGCAACTTAGAATACATATGCGCATGCATTTTTAATATTCGTTTTCATTATGGCTTATCACAGGATGCTTTATATAGTTCCCTGTAAACAGTAGGATCTTGTTGTCTGTCCATTCTATATATAAGAGTTTGCATCTGCTAACCCCACCTCCCAACTCCCTGCTTTCCCTACCCCCTCCCCCTTGGCAACTAATGATCTGTTCTCTATATCCATGAGTCTATTTGTGTTTTATAGATAAGTTCATTTGTGTTGCATTTTAGATTTTGTATGTAGGTGATATCAAATGATATTTGTCTTTCTGACTTAATTCCCGTAGGATGAGTACCTCTGGTTGCCTTCCTTTTGATACAAATAGCATCATTTCCTTCTTTTTCTATGACTGAGTCTTATCCCATTGTTTGCATGTACCACATCTTCTTCTTTGTTATTAATCTTTATTGGAGTATAGTTGATTTACAATGTTGCGTTAGTTTCAAGTGTACAGCAAGCTGAATTACACACACACACACACACACACACACACACGCCATTCTTTTTCAGATTCTTTTCCCATATAGGTTATTACAGACTCTTGAGTGAAGTTCCCTGTCTTATGCAGTAGGTCCTTATTAGTATTATTATTTTTAAATGTATTAAAAGTTATAAATATAATAAAGAAGACATATTAAGTATGCAGCTTAATGAATTTTTATATGAATTCACCCAGATCAAACATAAAACATTACCAGAACCATCGGCTTCCTTATGCCCCCTCCCAGTGAATCCCCTCCCATGGATAACCATCCTTCTGACTTAAGCACCGTGGAAGTACCATTATTTTTTTACTCTTTTTCTGTTGGATATATATTAAATGTTTTTGAGAGCCTCACTGTATTTGTCCCCCTTATGCCATTGCAACTGGATTTTATCTATAATTTTTAAGTTACAGTGTTTACAGCATAGCACCCATTTGTTCAGTATGTTCTGTCCAAACAGGAACTTCCAGCGCCTTTTCCTGACACACCTTGACTTCTACTAAAGCATCCTGTGATTGCTCCTACTTCACCATAGTGAACTAGCCCCTACTTTAAATTTTTAGAATTATTTTTATTGATGTATAGTTGATGTACAATATTATAAAAGATTCAGGTGTGCAAACATAGTAATTAACAATTTTTAAAGACAACATTCCATTTACAGTTACTGGCTATGTTCCATTCCATTTACAAAATATTGGCTATGTTCCCTATGTCATACTGTATATCCTTGTGGCTTATTTATTTTGTATGTAGTACTTAATACTTCTTAAGCCCCTCCCATTATCTTTCCCCTTCCCCTTTTCCTTTCCCCTCTGGTAACCACTGTTTATTTTTTTTCCCCTCTGTGAGTCTGTTTCTTTTTGGTTCTTGTCACTCATCTGTTGTCTTTTTTAGATTTCACATTAAAGTGCTATCATACAGTATCTGTCTTTCTCTGACTTATCTCCGGCCTCATTCTCACATCACAATAGTTTTGCCATTTTCTTCAAGGATAGGGTGATCCTTTGATTTTCCTATCTCCCAACTATATGCTTTCTAAAAATCTGCTTCCTATGAGGGTGGGACATGATCTAACAAAGGAAAAAAAAAAAAAGACATATGTACTGAAGTTGGTAGGGTTTCTAACTCTGATTTCTGGAAATATGATGAGAAGGTTTTGCAGAGAGGCAAGAGGAGAGGTAAATGATGCCAATGGTCCCTATTTCCTTGAAGCCACCATCACTTGGCATTAACATGTGTAAATGTGGTCAGATATAGCTTACATAAAGAATGCAGATTGCGTGTATATAAATCAGTAGTTTTTAAAACATATGTTTATACAGCCAAACAGAAACATAGCGGCCCCCCCACCCCAAGGCCACTGGCTGAGTTATAAGCAGCAACACTGTCATAATGAGGCCTGTCATTGTGAGAGCAATCCCCATCAAATGGGAGAGAATCCATCAAGACGCGGCCACCCAAGGACCATGGCCAAGGTGCTCTCACCGTCTTACCTCTCCCCTTGAAGCTTAAGCTGCCAAACTGCCGCCAACCCTTAGAGTGCTCAGTCAACTGTGCACCTTTGGCTGTCCATGGTGCTGAAGTTTGGGCTGTCCGTGGTGCTGAAGTATGGGCTGTCCGTGGTGCTGAAGTGGTGAAGGTGGCTGAGTAATGGGTTTGGTCTTCAGGGGGGAAATAATGGATTCTGTGCTTGTGTTACAACATGGCTGTACTTGATACTTTCTGTCCATTACACAAAAAGGTCAGTATGATATAGTACTTGTACAGAGCCCAGCTGGCAAGAGCAATAAATACTAACAGAGTCCTCATCCAAGCCCTTGGCAAATATCACCCTTTCCTTTGTCTGGGCCTTCTCAAGGCCACTGGTGGCCTTTTGCTCTGCTAAGTACCTAGTGAAAAGATGGGCTAGGTTTGTGTCCAAATTGACTGGATTTGGCATTGATTTTTCAGCTGTGGCCTGCAAGTGAGCTGCATTTGGGTTAGACGACCCAAATGTCTCATGATCCCCAGATCTAGTGAACCTTATTCTCTATGAGTAGATCTCAAATATTAATGGTCTTAACAAGAACTCGAGGAGGTCCCTTATCAGAAGTTTGAAAGCTGCATCAGTATTTCTGTAAGTTTTACTTTCCTTTCATCTAACAGGGTAATAACTCCTTGAGACCTCTTGCAGCCCTCATAAGGGGCTTTGTTTTCTTCCATGTTTGACTTGATCCATGCTAATTTATGGAGCTGCCTCATAGTGCAATTCCAGTGATTGTCAATAACACTGAATATCATGTGAGTGGTCCCCATGCTTCATAACAAAGCAGCTCTTATCACATGGATTTGGGCTTCATCTAAATTGCCCTACAGGTAGCATTATTGATAAATAGATATTGGTTAACATTAAGAGCTCATATGAGTTGAGATGTTAGTTTCTTCAATTCTTGGGGCTTCCAGTGTATGTTAGGTTATGTTCATCCAAGATCCTGGCTGAATAATAATCCAGTAGAAGACACAACTTTTAAAGGAATAAGTTGTCTAGATTAAATAGGTGAAATGGTTCCACTCTAGTGTAGATAGATACCACTATGCCTAGAGTTTTCTGTTCTATTTTGTTCTGGCAATTGTACTTTAAGAAGGTCAGTGATATATTGGAAAGCATCCAAGATAAAGGAGTTGCAGCCAAGAGATTGGAAAAGCATTGTCAATACATAAGAAGTGTTTAAGGAACTCAGACAAAAAGTGAACTTGGAATTATTGAGCATATCTGTTATGAATATGCAGTGTTCAAACACCTTACATAAAGTTACTAATTTAATTCTCAAAGCAGAACTGTGAGGCAGGATATAGCATCCTCTTTTTGCATACATGGAAGGTAGGTTTTAGAGATGTTAAGAGATTTAGCCAGATTAACACACAGAAGTGAAGCAAGCTATGCAAGCCAAGCCAACATAAACCACTTATCCATGCTTTTTCCACGCACCATGGCTTCACAAAAAAGACCATGACAGTTATTATTTGTCTTGAAAAGGGAGCAGGCTTGTTCTGAAAGTCCCCAGGAAGCAAAAGTAGAGCGATATGGGTTATGAGGGTGGTCAGAGATGGGAGAAAATTGAGTATTAGTCTGAAAATATCTCCACTTTATACACGTCAGTCTCATCTATAAAGGAGGGGATAATAGTAGTATTTATCTCAGAGTTATTGTGAAGAATAAATGAAGTAACGCTCATAAGACTTTTAGCTCAGTACCTGAGATCTAGTAATGGCTCAATAAATTGTATTAATGTTAGTAGTTGTGATAATACTTTTTAATATCAGAATGGGGTCATTGCAAGGTAATGAGTTCCCCATCATAGGGAATTTCAGATGACCACATTTCTATGAAGCCACACAAGAAAAGTAAAGGAATATGTTTGGCTATGGTACCAAATAGTTTAAATTGGAGCCGTTTTACCCGAATATAAATTTTTAAAACGTTAAAAGTCTTAGGGCCTTTGGAGTATGTTTGTTTATTCTTTACTGCTTCATCCCTGAGTATCACTCATTCTTTGACTAGGCTCAGAAACGGAGTGAGGCTCAGGGATGAGTTATGGCCAGTGATGTCTCTTGACTAAATATACCCCTCTGTGGAACACAGGCTTTGTTCTTTTATGTTGATATGCTCATTGGTGAGCATATCATGGAAGCCACTATGCATCCCTGGTGGCTCAGATGGTAAAGAACCTGCCTGCAATGTAGGAGACCTGGGTTCCATCCCTGGGTCAGGAAGATCCCCTGGAAAAGGGAATGGCTACTCACTCCAGTATTCTTGCCTGGAAAATCCCATGGACAGAGGAGCCTGGTGGGCTATAATCCATGGGGTTGCAAAGAGTCAGACATAGCTGAGTGACTTAACACTTTCATTTTAACCTAAACACAAACTGTTCTTTTATGTTGATATGCTCATTTGGTATAAATATCCCTGCAAAAATATCTATTTGTTAAGGTCAAGTTAATGTCTTAGCAAAAACTTTTGGGTTGGACTGAGGTAGTATTCATGTCTTCTCTGATCCCCGTCATTGAGAAATTGAGGATTATGGGTTCCTTACCAGCCTATGACATCATCAAGTGGAAACATTCATCATTAGGATGCCCTGGTTCATTAATATGCCCCATGTGTAGCTGCTTTTGAACACATTATATACAATGAATCTTGCTCTACATTTATTTGCTTGCACCCCTGCTTTATGCCTTTCCACCCAAGAGAGTGAGCTAATGTGTGGCCATGACGTTAATGAGGAATGAGGTTCATAATTGACTTCAGAGCAAGTGTGCAGTGATTTGAATACATGGGAGAAGTCCTCTCAGTTCTTGGAAGTGGAAATTACACCACACTGAAGATGAGTGCTTAGTTACAAAGCACCAAGCAACTCGTCTAAAGAGAGTAGGTCCTTGGCCATCTTGCTCTCTGGGATCATCTGGAGCTTTGTTTTGTAATATTCAGTTTTTATTTCAGACCTTTGAGTACCTTGGAGCATGTTCATGTGTAAAGGTGCTCTTCAAGATGACCTCTGCCTTTTCCTTTGCACACACTTAATGGTATTTAGGCAGATAGACTGCTGTGCCTTGTATGTCCTCATTTCGATGTAGTGCATGCCTCCTTGTGTCTGATTTCCTCCTTTGTCCAAAAAAACTTCTTCAACAAAACCCCGAAAACTTCTTCAAAGAAAACACCCATCAGAAATAATCGCCCCTTCCTTGAAAATTGCATAGAACTATGTTTGTACCTTTCTAATAACCCCGTGGTCTAATTTCCATCACTGTTATTGTTACGCATGTGTCATCGTTCCAATTGCCATGACCCTCAGAACTGGCCTCCTGTATTAAATCAAGCACCTCTCCAGTCTTTCCACAACGCTGAAAACAGAGCTTTTAAAATGGAAAATCTCAACACGTTGCATCCTCCCATAAAACTGTTTAAGTACTTCTTTTTTCCTTTTTTTTAAAATATATTATTATTATTATTTTTTTTTACTTTACAATATTGGTGGTGGATTCGTTAAGTACTTCTTATTGTTCTTGTACTTGTTATAAAGACTGAACGCTTCAACATGGCCGTTAAGTTCCAGCAAAATCAGGCCCCACCTTCCTCCCTAGCCTCACCTTTTACCAGTTTCTCTCCAGTTGTCTTCTTGAATATCTCTGGTTGTCTCCTGCCTCAAGGCCTTTGCACATGTTGTTCTCACTTTCAGAAAATTGCTCTCACCTCCTCAGTTTCCTTGAGATAAATTTCATTTACTCATCAGTGATTGACCTTCCTTTTTCATATCATAGCCTCTGTTGGGCCCATAACTATTCATTCTCCTTGAGCCTTGCTCTGTTCTTTGATTGCATGCTTTTCTATTGATAATCATATTCTTACCTAGTTGATATTGGGCTCATCCCCTAAGTTGTGAGCTCCTTGAGGACTGACATCACCTTTGTTCTGCACATTATATTCAGGACAGCATCCAAAACAGCATGCCCCTCCAAAGCTTTGGTAGAATGAAAATAAATAAATAAATGAAGTGATTATAATAGCCAGACTGAAATTTCCTCCAGGGCAAAGCCACCATTTATTCATGTCCTGAATTACTGTGAAGCCTAACGGAGATTCTGACTGCATAGGTATACGATACGACAATGATGGCAGGGAAATGAATGAAGGCAGAGGGGGCAGGCAGGTGGATGCAGAGGCCCTGAGAAGCTACGTTCTGATGCATGACAGTGCATGAAATCTGAGGCTGCCTCGTCTTCTTATAATTGACTTTACTCCCCAAGGTTTAGTTCCCATCCCCAAAGATAAGAAGCTCCAATCAAACTCACATCATTCCCCCCCCCCCATTCCCCAACACCACAACGAAACAGGCTTTATCCCAGAGCCCAGGAAGAAGGGAAACTATAAATTGAGCTGAGACTCAGAACACCCAGGGAGGAAGTGGCAATGAAATGCCAATAAACCATATTAATATGCTGAAATCAGGAAGAACAGGTTGAACTCCAACCCAGAGTTAATAACTATACGTGAGAGAGTGCGGGAGAAGGCAAGGCAAGGTTTCAGTCAGAATTAAAATGAGATGTGTAATGAAACTGGTAATATAATTATAAACTGTGAAAACTTTTTCCCTTTTCCCTCTTCTTGTACTTAATGGACAGCTTGCTTAGCAATGGACTGGAGCTGGTGCTGGGAGCTGTGGAGACCCCCTAGAGTGGGATCCACCCCCTTTTTTTTTTTCTTTCATCAACTCTCTTCATTAGAAAAGTCTAAATCCACAAAACCATGGAAGGAAAAAATGTGTCAAAGCCTTTTCTTCCTTAAATAGTAACTGATCCCCAGGTTCAAGATGACAGGGAACTTGAGAGAGAACAAAAGCCCACAGAACCATAGAACCATTCCAAGAAGCTGAACATGCTCAAGCTTTTAAAGATATCACAACAGCTAGCTGGGTTGGGACTTTTAATGACACGTTGTGCTACGATGTTAGCTTGACTTCCCACCAGGATGAACTGTTACTAATTCCTCTTCTTAACAGAAGGGATAACTGAGTTTGACATCTAAAATTGGAGACTAATTTCTGTGTTTTGATAGCAGATCGAGTCCAAAAATATATTAGTAGAAACTGGGGGCAGAGAGTGGTGGCAAGGGGTAGGGCATTTTAATTTATTTGCATTAATAATTATATTCTGCTGTTGTGAGCAGAAGGCCACTTTGACTTTTTGACTAAGAGGAGAGAAAGGCGGGTGGGAGCTTTGATGGGATGGAGCTAAAGGATGTAGAGTTAGATGTTGTATAATTCTTGACTTGGTGCTTGCAAAGTGGTATAGTGTTACGGCAAGGGTGCAGTGCTAGGACAGAGAAGTGTGCTGGTAAAGAGGTTAGATGCATTGACCTGTGGTCCAAGGGATGTGAGTTCTATCACCAGTTCTTCTGATTTCTCCTTTGTGACCTTGGGCATGTTAATTGACCTGCCCTGATTCTTACTTCTCTCATCTAAAAGCGATGTTAATGCTTCTTGCCTCAAATCATTGTCAGTGAGCTTGATGAGTGTGGAAGTACTTGACCAGCTGTGAGAACAGATCTGATGATGAGAATGGTGTGCTTTCCCTTTCTGTCTGTTCAGTGTATTATTATTTATGAAGGTGATAAAGAAGTTGGGAAGAGACCTTCATAGGTATGGCCGGGTAAGTAGAAGGCACAATTTTAGAGAGGCTTAACTTGGCCCCAAGGAAGAAATTAGTTAAAAATTCAGTAATAGCAACACCTCTTCCGGATTCATATATAGTGTCTGTTTTCTTCCTTCTTCCCTCCTTCCTGTGGTCAACAAATATAGTTCATCAGCCTCCGCAGCCTGCTCAGATGCTGGGGTTGCAGAGATAGATGAAACACCATCTCTGGCCTCCCCCAGCTTGGTGGTAGTGAGACACTGCCAAGAAGATGATATAGGCAAGCAGTGTGGTAAACATCTCAAGGGAGTATGCACTGGGTTCTCTGGGAAACAGAGGAGGGCCAGCCAAGTAGCCCAGGCTGGAAATGGGGTCCCAAGGGGAAGATGTCTTGAGGAGGAAAGAGGCACTGCCTGAGTTGGGTCTTGAGCCACTGATGTTCCCTGGAGGTGGGTGATGTGTGACACAGGCTTCCCCGGTCCGGGGGGCCTGGAGGTGGATGATGTGTGACACAGGCTTCCCGGGTCTGGGGGATGGTGGGGGGGGTGGTCATGGATACTTGTCAATGCATCCTGTTGTTTAAGCCTTCCAGCAATTGATTTTCATTGTGATAGTAACAGCACTGTGAATTGGTAACATTTACAGAACATTGCTAAGCACCGGGCCTCACGCTGAGTGCTTTGCAAAACATTACCTCATTTAATTCTATTACCACATGTAGTGTGTTAGTCACTCAGTCATGTCCGATTCTTTGCAACCCCATGGTCTGTAGCCCACCAGGCTCCTCTGTCCATGGAATTCTCTAGGCAAGAATACTGAAGTGGGTTACCATTTCCTTCTCCAGGGGATCTTCCTGACCCAGGTATCGAACCCGAGTCTCTTGTACTGCAGGCAGATTCTTTACCATCTGAGCCACCAGGGGAACTCCAACATGGAATCTACCAGTAGTAGATCCAGGCATTTTCCCCACTGTAAATTTAAGGGAAACTAAAGCTGAGGGAGTTTATGTGACCACTTCAGCATCACACAGGCAGTAAGGGGATGGGCAGAATTGTTACAAATTAGCAACTGTGATTTGTGGTAGACAGAGAGTTATTCAATGAGAGGATTGGGTTCTCACTAGTCCACAAATTCACCTGGACTTTGGGCAACTCTCTATTTCTCTAGACTTTTTCTAGGTTTTGACATTGTAAAATGGGAGAAATGGAAAAAGGTGGTACTTAAAATTCCTCCCTGGTCTCATATTCTAACAGTAGAGTGAGAAATACTGGGGTTCAGAGTCCCCCTTTACTCATCCCACTGGGTTTGTGGCCTCCAGAGTCTTTATGAAACAGTCCCCTTAGCATCTCGGTCCTCTATTTTTCTACTCTTTTTTGGGACAGTCTGTAGCCAGGCAGCCTCCTGAGCAAGGATCTTGGGAGCAGAAGCAGCTGAGCAAACCTTTCACGGCCCACAAGCTGCCATTTGAAGAAAGCTTAGAAGGATCACAGCCAAGCATGTGAAGGGACCACGGGCTCCATGGGATGCAAGTGTGAAGCAGAAAGCAGTGGGTAGTGGGGCTGCGGTGGAAAAGATGCCTCTTGGTCTCTAACTCCCAGCTTCAGCTGCCGAGGGCCCTTGAGCATCTCAGATGCCAGGGAGAGGGGGAGGATGCATCATATTCAGAAGGAAATGATGAGATGGGAGGAATCATTAAAACCTGTGCCTCCCCTCTGCTTCTCTACCTCCCCCTGCTCGTTCCTCACCACCCCCACCCTATCCACCCCCAGTCTCTGCCCAGCAGAGCCTTGCTGTTTGGCTTTCTAATTGTTACAAATTAGCAACTGTGATTTGTGGTAGACAGAGAGTTATTCAATGAGAGGATTGGGTTCTCACTAGTCCACAAATTCACCTGGACTTTGGGCAACTCTCTATTTCTCTAGACTTTTTCTAGGTTTTGACATTGTAAAATGGGAGAAATGGAAAAAGGTGGTACTTAAAATTCCTCCCTGGTCTCATATTCTAACAGTAGAGTGAGAAATACTGGGGTTCAGAGTCCCCCTTTACTCATCCCACTGGGTTTGTGGCCTCCAGAGTCTTTATGAAACAGTCCCCTTAGCATCTCGGTCCTCTATTTTTCTACTCTTTTTTGGGACAGTCTGTAGCCAGGCAGCCTCCTGAGCAAGGATCTTGGGAGCAGAAGCAGCTGAGCAAACCTTTCACGGCCCACAAGCTGCCATTTGAAGAAAGCTTAGAAGGATCACAGCCAAGCATGTGAAGGGACCACGGGCTCCATGGGATGCAAGTGTGAAGCAGAAAGCAGTGGGTAGTGGGGCTGCGGTGGAAAAGATGCCTCTTGGTCTCTAACTCCCAGCTTCAGCTGCCGAGGGCCCTTGAGCGTCTCAGATGCCAGGGAGAGGGGGAGGATGCATCATATTCAGAAGGAAATGATGAGATGGGAGGAATCATTAAAACCTGTGCCTCCCCTCTGCTTCTCTACCTCCCCCTGCTCGTTCCTCACCACCCCCACCCTATCCACCCCCAGTCTCTGCCCAGCAGAGCCTTGCTGTTTGGCTTTCCTCCCTAGCCACCCCTCTAGATTATCTAAGCCAAATATATCTACAGCGGCATCGCCTTGGTTTGTTTTTCTTTGTATTTATTTATTTATTGTTTTGGAGAGAAGAGAGTTGTTGGCAACTTCCTGAAGCTTCGCTAAAGTCCCTGGGCAACTCACCCTTAGCTGGAACCATCCCCAGAGCCCGGACTACTCCTGAAGTTTCCCTGGCTTCCCTCCCCTGATCTCACCCTGATTCTCATTTGGACTTTACCAGTGAATCCGCCAAGCAGGACTGCCATCTGACACTGCTGTCTGCTCAGTGCCAGGACCCACACTCTGGAACTCACTCAGACACTATCAGCTCTGAAGGAACCTGAGGTAGGGGAAAGGATGCAAGATGCTGAAGCAGAAAGCCTAGTGGTAGTTGCTCAGTCATGTCTGATTCTTTGCAACCCCATGAACTGTAGCCTGTCAGGCTCCTCTGCCCTTGGAATTCTCCAGGCAAGAACACTGGAGTGGGTTGCCATTTCCTTCTCCAGGGTTAGCAGAAAACCTCCAGCACAAATCTGCACTCCTCCACTTACTAAGTATGGATCTTGGACAAGTCACCTCACATCTCGGAACTATCAGCTTCACCATCTATAAAAGTACAGCTTTTCGCCTCTACTGCACAGGGCGTTGATGAGGTTGAAATAGAAAGTAGTATGAAAATAGCCTCGAGTAGATGCTCTGTAAATGCTAAGCTTACCCCTGAAAGGGATTACGCGTACTATTTGATGTGACAGAATAGCCGTAAAGTCAAAGACAGTGATAGAAGGCACATCATAATCTGGACCAGAAGGGACACACAGATAGAAATCAGCAAGGTTGCCAGGGAAGCCTGGTGTTTTCCACTGGACAGATCGGGGTAAACGTTCAGGGAGCCAGAGGACTTCTTTTGCCTTGGATTTGTCCCATCAGAGGAAGCTGGATGGACAGGGATTGAAGTGAAACTCTATACTCTGTTGGAGATGGAGAGAGAGAGTGAGGACAAGAAGGATGACCTTCCTGGTAGAGGCAACAGTATGAGCAAAGGTGTGGCAGGAGAGCAGAGGGAATCCAGAGCATCTGGGGATCCATGAAGCTTGCACAAGTCTAAAAGAAGGAGCAGGTGACAAAAGCAGAGGTTTCTGTGTCAGGCTTTTCCCCTGGAAGTGATTGAGGGTCATGAAGCTGCTAAAGCGCTTTAAGCAAGGACGTGTGCATAGCTTAAAGTGTTAAGCTTTTGTGTTGCTTAAAAGGCAATGCAGTATGTTAATTCAGAGCTCAGGCTATAGAGTCAGATACATCTGGGCTCAACTGCTGGCTCTACTAATAGTTATTTGATGTTGCAAAATGTTACTTAAACCTCTGGTGTATTTCTTAATCTGTAGAGTGGGTATAATATTGATAACTCCCGCTTAGGAAATTTAAATGAGATAATATCTTACTGATACTTAGTAGAATGTTTGGCAGGTAGGAAGCACTGGGTAATACTAGTTTCTATTGACATCATCATCTTCCTCAGTCTCTCCTGTTGTTAAGTTAGGGCTCCCTATGATGTGATCCTGAACTTTTTTTTTCTGCACTTAACACATTCACCATTGCTTATTTGATGTCTAATTTGGTTAAGAATCTGGGCTGTAGATTCACACACTCTGAGTTCAATACCTGTCTCCAATATTCCCTAGCTGTGTAGCGCGGAATTAGTTAATTTCTAAACCTTTTGTTTGCTCATCTTTGACATGGGGATGATAACAGTAAATCACCTCCAAGTACAATAGAATGATTATATATGAAGCACTGGACAAGGTCTTGGCACACAGTTGAGACCTGGAAAACAGCAGCCTCTGATAATGCTACTTTAAACCCCTAAGAGTAAGAGTTCTAGGTGTCTTGTTCTTGTGGACTCTCCAGTACACGCTCAGGATTCAATACAGACCTGTGGATGGACTGACCGCAGTGCAGAAGCTGAGTCTGAGGGGCTGAGACAGAAGGCAAGCAACTTATTAGGGGGTTGTTGCATTTGGTCTCTCTGCTAATGTCTGAACAAGAAGTAAGAGTGAAGGACTTCCCAGTAGTCTGTGGTTAAAAATCAGCCTTCCAACACAGGAGACATGGGTTCAGTCCCTGGTTGGGGAACTAATATCCCACGTATGTGTGTCTGTGTACACGTGTGCTCAGCCTGGACTGTAGCTCACCGGGTTCCTCTGTCCATGGAATTTTCTAGGGAAGAGTACTGGAGCAGGTTGCAATTTCCTACTCCAGGGGATCTGCCAGACCCAGGAATCAAGCCCACATCTCTTGCATCTCCTGCACTGGCAGGTAGCTTCTCGACCACTGCACCTCCCAGGAGGTCCAATATTCCACATACACATGGCAACTAAACTCATGTGCCGCAACTGAGCCCGTGTCCTCTGAAGCCCACGCACCACAGCTAGGAAGCCCGGGTGCTGCAACAAAGACCCAGTGCAGCCAAGAATGTGAAAAAAAAAAAAAAAGAAGAAGAAGAAGACGACGTGAGAGTGAAGATAAGGGAGTCCTACACAGTTGGAGCTGGAGAAGAAAATGGCAGCCCACTCCAGTACTCTCGCCTGGAGAATCCCAGGGACCGGGGAGCCTGGTGGGCTGCTGTCTCTGGGGTCGCACAGAGTCAGACACGACTGAAGTGACTTAGTAGCAGCGGCAGCAGCAGCATACAACTGGAGCAAGGAAGCTTAGCAGTTCATTGTAAGGAGGGGAAGGAGTCAAAGGCTACTTGGCGCCACTTCCTGGGATCCCTTGGAGGTTAGTGACCCCAAACATCAAGGTCAGAGCACTTTTGCCAAGCTGTGGGTAGCATGAGCATTAACAGCAGAGCGGACCGTCCAGCTCTAATTTCACCTTTCCTGTGAGGCTACTCCATCGTCCAAAAAGCAAGGATGCTAATGCATCAGGAATCAGACCGGAATCATGAGGATTAAGTGGTGTTAAATGCAGGAGCCTGGCCGTGGTGAACACAACCCCAAAGCCACTTACTATTACTGTTTTTCTCATGCACCAGCTTTCCTACGTGAGATCAAGAATCGGATGCCCACCTCTTGATTATGTTTGTAGGGGAAAAAAAAAAGAAAGGAAAGAAAAATGCAAGCAACTTTGAAGAACACATGGTCTTAGGACCTTTACAAGTCCTACCTGGGTGGAAATTATTTGCAAGAGATGTCCCTGTGGTCTGTGAGCACAATTAATTTGCCAGCTCTCTGAAGGCTGAGCTTCTAAAGGTTTGAATCATTTGAGTAATATTTCAGGTGACGTTTCACTGTGGCCTTTGGGTCAGGAGGGAGTGATCAGTCTCGGCCCCCACACAGGTGCTGACGAGACCGGTGCGTGCTAAGGCTGTGGGGGTGGCCATTTCCCGCAGAAACTTCGGTGCGGGGCACGCAGCCTGCCGTGGAAGCAGAGGCCTGAAGGGAGGCCCAGGGCCAGCGACCGGAAGTGGTGCCACACTTGAAATATGGGCTCAATTAACGATGGCAGCTTCTGCTTCCTCGAGAGAGAACGAAGAGGTGAGGCCACACCGCGGCCATGTGGCAAAGCAGCCCGCTTGACAGTTTTCTGAACTGCAGAATGGGAGAGTGGAAAATATGTCCAGCCTTATCTTTGCCTATTTCCCATTTCTTTAGCACTGCAGCCAAATGAGATGGCTGTTTCCTGAAGGTCCAGGTTCTCTTTTATTTTTCCTTGATGACCACTCCTTTCATTTTACCTAAATCCTCTTTTCCCTCCACTCCCCCTAGCTGCTGCTTTGTTCTGTGCTTTAACGTTCAGCTCAGATGTGGCCACCTTGACTTTGCAGGGGAGACAAGGGCCCCAGCTCTGTCCTCTCTGTTTCATCCTCATCACAACCTTGATGATGGGCTGTGGAAAACTGCCTGTCCGGTTATCCCCCGACTGAATCATACACCACTTTCGGGTGGCATCTCTCTCCTCCACCTTGATAGCCTCCAAATTTTGTCACAGTATCCATCACAGAGTGGGAACTCTGTATATGGTAGAGCTATTACCCATTCAAGACATTGAAACAAACAAAAATAAAAACAACAGCAAATCTCAAAAGTCAGTTTGAGACATTTACTGTGTTATTTGATGATGATCCCTGTTACAATTTTCTTGTGAAATCCAGAATTAGATCTCCTGATCTAACAGTGGGATGACCTCTTTAACACCCGTCTTGAGCCCCAGAAACATTAGCTGCATTGTTTCCAAACCTACACCAAAAATAGAAGAGAGAATGCTTACTAAAATAAATCTCAAAGAATTCTTGGAGAAGGGAGAGGTTGAGTTGATCGTTAAGGGTTGGTTGGGCTTGGATGGATTCATCAACCGCCTCGAAGAATTTGAGGATGGAATGAAACTACTTTGTGCAGAAAGAAATTGATCTCAGCTTTCCCCCTTTCCTTATCAATCTGCTGAGTCAGCCCTCAGCCACATCCAGTGTCACACTCTTCCCATCCGCACTTTCCAAATAAGATCCGTTTATACAACCAGCACATGCTTACGGAGTCTCGGGTATTCCAAACACACTGGGAGACAGCAAAGTGGAATTTGGAGCCCTTCCAGACATTTTTCAAGTCACCAGCCTTCTCCCTCCCAGGATCAAGCACACTATTAGAATCCAGATCAATATAATATTGGTTAATTATAAAAATAATCGACTAAAAGTCATCATGTGCGACTAATGTGGCAGTGCAGTGTACTAGACGTTTCACCTACAATGTCTTAATCTTTCTAGAACATACTCACTTGTGGAACAGATATTTATTTCATGATCCTTATGTGGCCTGGAGCAGTAGAAATGCTATCTTGCAAGAAGAAAAAAACATTACAAAGGCCCCTGCCTTCATAATGCTTTCATTCTCAGTGGGAGACAGACACCAAAGCAAATTAGCAAGATAATAGAATATGTCCAGGCAAAGAAATGAATGAGAGCTGCTGTGAAAATAATTAAAATGGTATAAAATAATTAAAACAAAGAGGAGAATTGGAATGTTATCTCAGATAGGGTGGTCAGAGAAGGCCTTTCTGAGGAGAAGGCTTTTAAACTGAGATGTGAAGGGAACAAGCGGGGGTTTGGGGGATAGGTGTTTCAGGCAGAGGGAACAGCAAATCCAAAGCCGCTTGAGTGACAGAGAAGCTGAGACAGGGTCAGAATGGTTGGGTGGGCAAGGATGAGGTGAGGCTGTATAGGTGGGTAGGAACCAGGTCTTCATGGCGCAAGCATTCTTTTGCCTTTCCATCTGATGTTGGGCAGAGTAGGGCTCTCCTGAGCATTCCTTTGTTCAGAGGCATTTCCTGTCCACCCCCAGTGGGTTTAAATTAAGCGGGGTCGCCTCCTCCTCTCATTTACTGCCCTCAGCTCAATTCCTGTATCTCCCTAACTCCCATGACTTTCTTTCCTCTGCCTTTCTCCACGCTGCCCTAAGACTGATCTCTCAGGGACATGCCTCCCAAGTCCATCTCAGACACAGCTACACTGCCCACACTTATTCCACCTGCAGTGGCACCCCAGAAACCAGCTCATGTAACCACCCTGGCACTCGGTTCCCAACTACACTTGTCAGCTCATTGTTTGAGATCCATAATTTGAGAGGAATGAGAATTTTACTAAGCAAGCTGAGTATTTGAAATTTCAAAGGATAAATGAATTGGTAAGGTGGAATTTCAGGCAGTGAATGACAATGATTTTTTTTTTTTTTTTTTAAAGAATTCCGTTCCCTGCCCCCTGCCTCCCACTCATTTAAGTCTGCTTTTTAAAATCAATGTCCCTCCCCGTTACCATAGAAGATGCTACTTGGGGAAATCTCAGGGCACTTTCTGATAATGGAAATGAGAAAGTCACAAAGAAACATACCAGCAAATAATGTTCCTTTTTGCCCTGGGATACTGTTCATGATTATTTCTCAGAAGTGATCTTTAATTGTTTCGTCTAAAGAGTATGCATCTTCTCTCCTCCGACTCTCTTCATGGAGGTTTGTGAATTGGATCCAGCTATTAGTAGCACTTACTAATTTCCTCTGAGTCTTTCTGGCTGAAGCGCCAGGCTTGGAACAACTTTTAATTTTGTTTTTAATTAAATTTCAGTTGTTTCAAATCACTCACTTTTAATGTCCATTCTTTGCAGCCCTCGGAAGCAACAGGAGCTGTGTGTTCTTGTTGATACACACACACACGATCTGATGTGCATGTACCCATGGCCTGGCTAAAGACTGACTCCTGACTGAGGTCCAGAGAAGAACAGGCAATTCAGAAAATAGAAATGAGTCACAGAAACAGCTTTTGTTTGCACTTATATTCAAAGCTTATGCAGGAGTTCCTGTTATTCTGTTTGTTTTTGCCAAACTAAATTTTGAGCAAGGCAACATTCCCTTGTATTCCACAACAGGGTTATCAAATATATGTAAGTAGAAATTGTATAAGAATAGCTAACACTAATTAAGCATTTATTCTGTGCCAGGTACTGTTTTAAGGGCTTTACATAGATGACCTCATTTACATTAAAAGTGAGTAATTTGAAACAACGGAAATTTAATTTGCATACATTACCGCCCACATTCCTGTGAGATTATTATCCACAGTTTTATAGCTGAGGAACCAAGGCCCATTTAACTGGATTGTTATCACTGGGTTAGTTTGTGGCCCAGCTGGAACTTGAAAACTGGCCACCTGATTCCACTGTCCTGCTCTTAAACACCACCTAGATTCTCCATCTATAAAAAGACAGAAGGGTGTCTTCATCCAAATGATCTTAACAACAAAAAAGAGAGAGAAAGTTGACTAGGTCTCTGCAAAAGTGAGATTATGTTAGTCTGTGTGTGGTCTGTTTTGTGGCCTTTGGTAAAACCTGATCCTGTTGTATAAACTGCCCACTACCCTGTGGGGCTGGGTTCAGACACGGAATCCTAGTTTGGTTGTTTAACTTTGCTCTTTCAAACACTTAGCGGACAATTAAGTTTGAAAGCAAAAGCAAAAACGCATGCCAAATCTCACGCATCACCTAGTTTACCTCATTTGCTCTACTGCTGGTTCAATCAAAAACAGAACCAAACAATTTTCTGCCTTAGAACTTCACATTATTATTATTATCTGCAAGAAACGTTATTTCCATTTCGCTCCTGCCCCGCACACACAGAGCCCGCTGGCCTTCGCAGCAGTTCCTGTGTCTCTTTCTCTGCAGCACTCCTTCCCGCTTGTAGCCCTGCACGAGTTGGCGCATTTCCTTGTTTAACGCTCTCCTACATTCTGTATAGCCAAGTGCTGTGGTGCTGTGTCTTTTGTGTTCCCTGCTGAATACCCAGTTCTTACGACCAGGCCTGCATAGGTATGGTGCTCACTAAACTTTTGCCAACCATGTGAATAAACGGGTTCAGACTTAAGCTCCACCGACTGCTGAAAAGTAAAGTGCCAGTTTTAGATGAAGCACCGTACCTAGAGTCTGGGTATCTGGACTCAATGCCAGGTTTCTAATTAAATAATTATGTGGACTTGGGCAATAATACGGTATACTAACACATATATATGGAATTTAGAAAGATGGTAATGATGATCCTGTATGTGAGACAGCAAAAGAGACACAGATGTATAGAATGGACTTTTGGACTCTGAGGGAGAGGGAGAGGGTGGGATGATTTGGGAGAGTGGCATTGAAACATATATACTATCAAGTAATAAACGAAGTGCCAGCCTATGTTCGATACAGGATACAGGATGCTTGGGGCTGGTGCACGGGGATGATCCAGAGAGATGATATGGGGTGGGAGGTGGGAGGGGGATTCAGGTTTGGGAGATCATATACACCTGTGGCGGATTCAAGTCAACGTATGGCAAAACCAATACGGTATTGTAAAATAAAATAAAGTAAAAAAAAAAAAAAAGCACTGGCCTTACTTAATCCTCCAGTGCCTCCAGTGCCTTCTACCTGGACCTAAAGTGAAAACCTAGGTCTTTATCACAGTCTGCAAAGTTCATCTGGCCTCTGCTTACATCCAGATTTTTTTCCTCTCACTCTCATCTTAAATCAGTATCTTCCAGACAAACTAGCTTTTTATGTTCTTCTTTAATTTGCTGCTGTTTAGGGCCTTTGCACATTATGGTGTCTCCGTGCCAGTAGTTCTTACCTGGGAGCAAGTTTGCCTCTAGTGGTACTTTCAGCAATGTCTGGAGACATCTTGGTTGTAAGAACCAGGGTTGGGTAGTGCTATCAGCATCTACTGCGTAGAGACCAGGATGCTGCCAAATATCCTAGAATCCCAGAATAACTCCCATAGCAATTTATTATATGCCCTCCAATGTCAATTGTACCAAGATGGAGAAAGCCTTCTTCTCTGTCTACAGTGATCCTGCTTCATATATTGCCATGGCTTCTCCTGCTTTTCACTCTTGGCTTAAAGTGTCACAAAAACAAATGTCCTTTCTACCACTCAAGCTAACATACATAGCCCAGGCTCCACCCCACTTCATCTTAGGTTACCACCATATTTTGCTTAATATGAAGTGTATTGTTCTATTGTCTTTATTCTTCCATAATAATTCTTCACATTCCCTGCTATATACCCTGCATCTGAGCAGTGCCAGGCACACAGAGATCTCTATTAGATATGTGTTGGATTAATGATACAGAAGAAAATTGCATATGAGAGAGACAATAAATAGCTAACATTTTTTTTAAGATTTTTTTTCCTGAAACAAGTGCAGGGCCAAAAGAAAGTGGGAAAAGATTTCAGGAGGGCCTTTCCTGGTGGTCCATTGACTAAGAATCTGTGCTACCAATGCAGAGGGCACGATCCAATCCCTGGTCAGGGAACTAGATCCCACACGCTGCAACTAAGAGTTCACATGCAGCAACTAAAGAGCCCGCATGATGCAAAGAAGATTGAAGATCCTATATGCCACAAATAAATAATGTAAATAAACGTCCTTTTAAAAAAAAGAGCTCAGGAATTCATTTATAAAAACAGCAAGTATTTTCAGATGCAATGGATTAGTTTCACTGATGTTGTAAAGCTCAGGAAAATCAGAAGAGACCTAGAGCACAGAACACACTAACTTTTCTGTAAAAATAACATGTTCATACAATATCAACTCACACTTCCATAGAAGTAACTTAGTACTGCAGTGCATAAGGGGCAAGGTGGAGTAGGGCCAAGCGGTCCCTCGTGAGGAAGGAGAGGAACCACTTAGACAACACCACAGGAGCTGAGGATTATATTTTCATTTTCTTGGAATTTAGTCAATCCCTTTGCTATAAATTAACGTCAGATCAGTGGCTTATATGTGCCAACTTTTCCAGAACACACCAGATGAACTTCTCCTTTCTGGCTGGGTGCCTGAAAAGAAAAGGTGGCATTCTTACTCCCCACTGGTTTGTGGCTCAGTCATCTGATCAATACAGGAGAGAAGAGGACATTCCCATACACAATTGAAATGCTACTGAAATGTGATCATTTTTAAAATCATTACCTATGCTGTTCTGACTTTTAAGGCAGCAAGATTTTCCCATTTCCCGAACAATGGGTATTCAGGGGTGGGAGTGGAGGTGGGGAGAAAACCCCAGTAGGAGTGAAGAGGTTAAACCTATAGCTTATGAAAGTACCCTGATTCACCTCAGTTTTACATTTAGTCAAGAGGTAATGTTCTACAGATCAATGATGGGAATCTGAACCTCGCAAATAACTGTAGCTCAGTTGGTAAAGAATCTGCCTTCAATGCAGGAGACCTGGGTTCATTCCTTGGGTCAGGAAGATCTCCTGGAGAAGGAAATGCAACCCACTCCAATATTCTTGCCTGGGAAATCCTATGGACAGAGGAGGCTGGTGGACTACAGTTCATTGGGTCATAAGAGTTGGACATGACTTAGTGACTAAACCAATGTTTATGTGCATTTATGTTCTGTTCTCAGAAGACTCTCCACTGCTTTATTAGAAGTTATAACTTTTTTTTAGGTATTGTGAACTTGGGGAATATTCTCTATGTAGTGATATTGGCATCAGTTATAAAATTAGTGTAAAGAGGGACTTATTTCAATTAACTTCATAGAATTTGGTGGTATGTTATTCACATGTTTCATTTTTAGAGAGTACAAAGATTTAGTAAAGAAGCCTATGACTCACCAAAAGCCACATGAAATCTTTGAGCTGATGATAAACTATTCCTGAGCATCCTGTTACATCATCTGAAAAGAGAAGTGAAGAGAAGAGGACAGGTGCTGTCTCCTTAGGACAGGAATCCCAACAAGCAAAATAAAGGATATTAATTGATGCTATCTATAATTAGAGTTCATAGGAAGGAGTTAGGAGATATATAAATATGGAAAAGAGTACTGCTTCAGAAGGGAATGATTAATGAAGGACCAGCCCCAAGCATCCTGCACCCTGCATCGAATCTAGACTGGCAATTAGTTTCTTATATGATAGCATACATGTTTCAACGCCATTGTCCCAAATCGCCCCAACCTCGCCCTCTCCCACAGAGTCCAAATGACTGTTCNATAAATATGGAAAAGAGTACTGCTTCAGAAGGGAATGATTAATGAAGAATGGTAGAGAAGGACAAACCTGGGAAATTCTGGATTTTTCATAGCTAAGCAGTTAATAAACTCTAGAGTCTGAATTTGAAGAAGTAGAAGACTAATAAGAGACTTTTACCTTCTTCTTTTTCATCCCAAGTTAACTTAGGAAATGAGCTTAGTTTTTATCTTCCTTAACTCTGTTTGAAACATAACAGGTGAGGAGGGATGACCATGATCAGAATATTGCCAAGTAAAAATGGCAACCCACTCCAGTATTCTTGCCTGGACAATCCCATGGATGGAGGAGCCTGGCAGACTACAGTCCATGGGGAAGCAAAGAGTCGGACATGACTGAGAAACTTCACTTTCTTTCTACTTTAAACTTGTTTTAAATGGAAAGCACTAACAAAGAAAAATCTAGAATTTCTACATTTACCTGGACAAGTGATCATTTATATTTGCCATTTGCTTTACTTTATATAGAAATATGAAGTATTTGCACAAGAATATTCCATATACAGGATGAGAGTGAAATGAAGATGAAAACACTTTGTTACTTGGCAATCATTACCTCCAGAAATGAAGTTTCTTTGAGCATTGGGCTTCCAGCTCTATGACAATGATTTTATAGATAGCCAAATTTCCTGGGAGTAATCCTTGACTTTTCACATCAAAACTAGATGATCCCTTTCTACAGGATATTGGGAACACGTGTACACCCATGGCAGATTCATGTTGATGTATGGCAAAACCAATACAGTATTGTAAACTAAAGTAATAATTTTAAAATTTTTTTTTAAGAAAAATAATTGACTAGGCTGGATTTCACATCAAGATTAAAAAAAGAGAGAGAGAGAGAAAGCCAAACATACTGTCTTTAAAAGCATGTGGCAACACCCAGGTATAATAACTTTTCTGTTATAAGAAATATATCAATAGCTAGTAAAGAAAAGGTTTGATAATGAAGTACTGAGTTATGTGAAGGTAATTAAAAAGTATGATGAATAATTCTTTGTGAACACTCTATAAGCAGTTCTGGGGCATCTGTCAGAGGAAGAAGAGATGAGGACATAAAACCAACACCAGTGAGCTTGTTTCTTGCATGCAAGGGAATTATCTCCCAAGCTACATTTATAGTGCTCAAGGGCACAGCAAATAAATGTGTTCTTTTTCTTTGATGTTCACGTCTGTAGCTGTGTTAGTCCACTTCAACCTTGGGACACATGGCCATGAAGCTATGCTAGGCATAGAGCCTGGCATAGCCCTCCCCCATAAGAGAACTCTCTACCTGCATGTATGTATGGCAGGTAGTCACCTGTACTGTGAAATTTGATAGGGACTTAAAATCTTCATCATATTTTCCCCTATCACCATGGGGCTGGGAAACTTTAAAATTCCAGTAGTCAATTCTTTCTGTACAGATTTTCCAAAGGTTCTTAATAGTAAAATTAATTCATTTCAGTTCAGTTCAGTCACTCAGTCGTGTCCGACTCTTTGCGACCCCACGAATCGCAGCACGCCAGGCCTCCCTGTCCATTACCAACTCCCGGAGTTCACTCAGACTCACGTCCATCAAGTCAGTGATGCCATCCAGCCATCTTTTCCTCTGTCGTCCCCTTCTCCTCCTACCCCTAATCCCTCCCAGCATCAGAGTCTTTTCCAATGAGTCAACTCTTCACATGAGGTGGCCAAAGTACTGGAGTTTCAGCTTTAGCATCATTCCTTCCAAAGAAATCCTAAGGCTGATTTCCTTTAGAATGGACTGGTTGGATCTCCTTGCAGTCCAAGGTATTCTCAAGAGTCTTCTCCCAAATACTGATCTTAGTACCTTGTTAGCTAGCTAACTGGTAGCAGGGCTTTTAAATTTTACATTATTTTATTTTTCTGACTAATTCCCTGTCATATAGCAAAAGTGATAAGCACAGACAGCTTCCATGGCAGAATTAAGCAAGGGAGAAAGAAGTAGGAAAAATTCTGTCCATCAGGTTCTGACTAGGATGGTGGAAACCCAAAGCATGAAAAAGAAACCACCTGATTAGGGGAAGTCAAAAGAAATTAGGGTGACAATTTAAAAATATTTTTTCTGGCTGTGTTTTCAGGTGACTTTTAGGGTTCTTTATCTTTTCTGAATGTTTTTCACACATCAGTTGTTGTATCAGACTCATGTTTTCCTTGGAGACTTCAATCTTGGCAATACTGAAACTGTTCAGTCTAATCTGGACTGGTGTTTCTCTAGGCCAACTGCACGGTGGTCAACGTGGCATCTCCCTTCACTATCATCATGAAAAATTCTCTCTTCTGAGGTATAGCCCATATCTTCTGAGTGTCATACATCTTCCTTTTCAATTGCTTATTCCCACTGCTTCCTAGGAAAAGCACTTAGGATGTAAATTTTTGCAGACTTTGTAAATTGACTAGCATCTTGACTATAGAGTTTTTGGTAGAATTAATTTGTCCTTTAAATTTGAAAGTAGTGTTTCATTATAGTCAAATTTCTAGTGCTGTGCAAAAATTTAATTTGATTTTTATTCTTATCGCTTTTCAGGTAATGAGGGTTTCTTCTCCTCTCCGAAAGCTTTGAAACTCTCTTATTGTCTTCTTTTTAAAACGTTACAGTAATGTGTGTTGAGTTGAGCCTGCTTTACTGTCATGAATTTGGACACTTGGTAGGCATTTTTAGTCAGCAAACTGTTATTTTTCAGTTTTTGGTACTTCTCTTGATTGTTCATAATTCCCTATCTTTGTGTTCTCTGTTCTCATCAACAGAAAGCTTCTATATCTGGATTTTTAGACTTGGCGGCGTACTCTTTAACTTTGTTATCTTACCTATCCTACTGTCTTTTTATTTTTGCTGTATTTTTCTATTTTTGCTAAGTGTCTGAAACTTTATCTTCCAAAATTTCTAGCAACTTTTTCATTTCTAGTATTATATTTTTATTATTATTATTGTTATTTTACTTTACAATACTGTATTGGTTTTGCCACACATCAACATGAATCCGCCACGGGTGTACACATGTTCCCAATCCCGAACCCCCCTCCCTCCTCCCTCCCCGTATCATCCCTCCAGGTCATCCCAGTGCACCAGCCCCAAGCATCCTGCACCCTGCATCGAATCTAGACTGGCAATTAGTTTCTTATATGATAGCATACATGTTTCAACGCCATTGTCCCAAATCATCCCACCCTCGCCCTCTCCCACAGAGTCCAAAAGACTGTTCTATACATCTGTGTCTCTTTTGCTGTCTCGCATACAGGGTTATCATTACCATCTTTCTAAATTCCATATATATGCGTTAGTATACTGTATTGGTGTTTTTCTTTCTGGCTTACTTCACTCTGTATAATNTGGGTGTACATGAGTTCCCAATCCTGAAGCCCACTCCCACCTCCCTCCCCATACCATCTCTCTGGGTCATCCCAGTGCACCAGCCCCAAGCATCCTGTATCCTGTATCGGACATAGACTGGTGATTAGTTTCTTACATGATAGTATACATGTTTCAATGCCATTCTCCCAAATCATCCCACCCTCTCCCTCTCCCTCAGAGTCCAAAGGTCTGTTCTATACATCTGTGTCTCTTTTGCTGTCCCGCATACAGGGTTATCATTACCATCTTTCTAAATTCCATATATATGTGTTAGTATACTGTATTGGTGTTTTTCTTTCTGGCTTACTTCACTCTGTATAATCGACTCCAATTTCATCCACCTCATTAGAACTGATTCAAATGTATTCTTTTTAATGGCTGAGTAATACTCCATTGTGTATATGTACCACAGCTTCCTTATCCATTCGTCTGCTGATGGACATCTAGGTTGTTTCCATGTCCTGGCTATTATAAACAGTGCTGCGATGAACATTGGGGTACACGTGACTCTTTCAATTCTGGTTTCCTCGGTGTGTATGCCCAGCAGTGGGATTGCTGGGTCATAAGGCAGTTCTATTTGCAATTTCTTAAGGAATCTCCACACTGTTCTCCATAGTGGCTGTACTAGTTTGCATTCCCACCAACAGTGTAAGAGGGTTCCCTTTTCTCCACACCCTCTCCAGCATTTATTGCTTGTAGACTTTTGGATCGCATCTGCTTACATTATCCATCTATTCTAGAATGTTTTCTACTTATTCCATTAGAGCCCTATGATTAACATATTAAGCATAGTTTGTTTTTTTTTTAAATTCATGACCTGATAATTCCAACATCCCTGCAATATCTGGGTCTGGTTCTGATCCTTTCTGTTTTCTTCAAACTGTGTTTTTTGCCTTTTAGCATCCCTTGTAATTTTTGGTTAAGAGGTAGACGTGATGTACTGTGTAAAAGGAACTGTGGTAAATAGGCCTTCACTAATGTGCTGGTGAGATGTTGGCAGGGTGGGTAAGGAAAACTTTATGGTCCTGTGAGTAGTGATTGGTGAGCCTGTGTCTGGACAATGAATTTCACAAGGTGTTTCTCATTCCTCTCCCCTTCTCCTTAAGTGTGTCAGGATGGGCTAGATACAGCGGTCCCCGATCTTTTTGGCACCAGGGACCAGTTTCTTCAGGAAAATTTTCCCAGGGACTGTGGAAAGGAGTGTTTTAGAGATGATTCAAGTACATTACATTCGTTGTGCACTTTATTTCTATTATTATTACATCAGCTCCACTTCAGATCATCAGTCATTAGATCCCAAAGGTAGGGGACCTCTGGAGTGGATCAGAGTGGGGTATTTCCCTCCCCCCAGGTGGGTCCTTGCTGTTTAGTAGCTAAGTTGTGTCCTACTGTTTTATGACCCCATGGACTGTAGCCCACCAGGCTCTTCTGTCCTTGGATTTCCCAGGCAAGAATACTGGAGTAGGTTGCCATTTCTTTCTCCAGAAGATCTTCCCAAACCAAGGATCGAACCTGTGTCTCCTGCCTTGCAGTTGGAGTCTTTACCACTAAGCCACCAGGGAAGCTGGGTTAGGCTCCTATAAAATCCTAGCAAGTTAGGTTCTGGTAAAACAGTTTCTCTTGTTTTAGACAGGCTTACTGAGAGGAACAGAGCTCTGGCATATTTCAAAATGATTTCTTCCTCCTCTCCCCCTGCCAGAAGCATGAGGGGATATTTTCACAATTTTCACTGTGAAAGCGTGGTAATCTCTAGGAGGTAAAACTCAAGTATGGGAGCTCCCCAGTGACTGGGTCCCCTGGAGTTTTTAACTCTCAACCATGTTCATATTGAGCCTCTAGCAATTTGTCAATTACAGATCAGGTTTTCCTCCCTTGGCATTGGCTCTCACAGAGGTTTGTGTTTGTGGTTTCTGTTCAGGTAAGCTGTGGTTCTCTGCATCCACCTGGTGTGTCTCCAATTTGGGAGGCAGCAATTTGCTCTGTGGCCTTACTTCTATTATGAATCTCAGAAAATTTGATTTTTCAATTTGTTCAGCTTTTTACTTATTATTAAGATGGAGTGGTGACTTCTCAGCTTTTTACACGCTGGACCAGAAATGGAAAGTCTCTCTAGTGTAATTTTATCCTTCATGATTTTTCAGCAAAAAGATGCAAAATAAAATAGAAAACAGTAGCCCAACAAAAAAAATTTTCAGGGACAAGCTACTCATTTCCTTGTTATTTCTGAGTTTGAGAGAAATGTTACTTCATATTATTCGTGTTTGCACTTCCTGGAGTGTTTGCACCTTGTGTTTGCACTTCCTCCACTTTCTGCCTCTCATTCTTCCTGGAACAAGTCCTGTAGTTTACAGGTCACAGAGGATCTCATTTATCTAATTTCATTCTCACAGCCCAGGTTAGCACGGGGAAGGCAATGGCACCCCACCCTAGTACTCTTGCCTGGAAAATCCAATGGACGGTGTAGCCTGGTGGGCTGCAGTCCATGGGGTCGCTAACAGTCGGACAGACTGAGCGACTTCACTTTCACTTTTCTCTTTCATGCATTGGAGAAGGAAATGGCAACCCACTCCAGTTTTCTTGCCTGGAGAATCCCAGGGATGGGGGAGCCTGGTGGGCTGCCGTCTATGGGGTCACACAGAGTCGGACACGACTGAAGTGACTTAGCAGCAGCAGCAGCAGCAGCAGGTTAGCACACTTGAGAACAGATCTTTAAAATATATATTGAATTACAGCTGACCCTTGAACAAGAGTGTGACCGGCATTGTTCCATTTATACACAGATATTTATCACATGTTCAAATTTTTGTTGTTCAAGGGGCAACATATTTATGTGAGGTTGAAAATGTAGATGCAGAGCTCACAGGTAGGGAGGATTCATTGTGGGACTTGAACATCTCGGATTTTGGTGTCCTAAGCAGTTCCTTTTCCATGGGGATGGTCTTGATCCCTGTCTCCTGTACAATGTCACGAACCTCATTCCATAGTTCATCAGNCGTGTTTCAGTGCCATTCTCCCAAATCATCCCACCCTCGCCCTCTCCCACAGAGTCCAAAAGACTGTTCTATATATCTGTGTCTTTTTTGCTGTCTCGCATACAGGGTTATCATTACCATCTTTCTAAATTCCATATATATGCGTTAGTATACTGTATTGGTGTTTTTCTTTCTGGCTTACTTCACTATAATCAGCTCCAGTTTCATCCACCTCATTAGAACTGATTCAAATGTATTCTTTTTAATGGTTGAGTAATACTCCATTGTGTATACGTACCACTGCTTACACAGTGTCTTAAATGCTAAACAAACATTGCCTGTTATTAACACTCACTAGTCAGTGTCAGGTGGAATTGGAAGCACCGTTGGGAAGTACAGGGGCAAAACTGTGCGGTCTTGTTGTTCAGTCGCCAAGTCATGTCTGACTCTTTGCAACCCCATGGATTTCAGCACACCAATCTTCCTTGTCCTTTACCGTCTCCCAGAGTCTGCTCCAGTTCATGTCCATTGAGTCGATGATGCCATCCAACCATCTCATCCTCTGCTGCCGCCTTCTCCTTTTGCTTTCCATCTTTCCCAGCATCAGGGTCTTTTTCCAGTGAGTCGGCTCTTTGCCTCAGGTGGTCGATGTACTGCATCTTCAGCTTCAGCATCGGTCCTTCCAGTGAATATTCACGGTGGATTTCCTTTAGGAGTGACTCCTTTGATCTCCTTCTTTTGTTCTCAGGTAATATCTGAGGCAGTGTTCTTCAAAGAGCTGAAAACACCATTTGTCACTTCATCCGTCTGTCCTTCCATCCACTCATCCATCCGTTCATCCAAAATGTTTGCTGGTTACCTGCTAAGTGCCAAACACAGTGTACTAAGGAACCATGATTTGAAGAGGAGTTAAACATGGGTGGTCCCTTGGGTAGTTCGGTCTCTTCCAAAGGCATCAGCCTGCCTAAACCTTGTCACATGAGGAAGACTCAGTAAGGGGGTGCTGAACTCAAATCCATTAATGGTGAGAATCATGTAAGTGGGGAGCTGCATATGCCAGGCCACTGGGGCAGATGGACAGGCCACTTCCAGGTGAGAGAACCAGGAAGGATGAATTGACTGTGGCTGGGTCTGGGAGGACAGGTAAGGTGAGGATGCTGCTCCAGGATATGGGAACAACCTGGGCAAAGGAACAGGGGTGGGTGGGCTAAGAAGGTCATGCATGGAGGCAGGAGCAGAACCAGTGCCTTTCTTTACCCAGTGCCTCTCCTAGTTCAAGGGAAGAGCACATTCCTTAGTTGTCAAGGACAAACAAGGAGACAGGAAGCACATTTCGGCCACCGACCATGTGTCTGAGTCAATATTATTAATATAGGCATTTTGTTGTTGTTCGTCACTCAGTTGTGTCCAGCTTTTTGTGACCCCATGGACTGCAGCGTGCCAGGCTTCCCTGTCCTTCACCACCTCCCAGAGTTTGCTCAGACTCATGTCCATTGAGTCAGTGATGCCCTCCAAGCATCTCATCCTCTGTCGTCCCCTTCTCCTCCAGCCTGCAATCTAGACATCAGGTGGCCAAAGTATTGGTGCTTCAGCTTCAGCATCAGCCCTGCCAGTGAATATTCAGGGTTGATTCCCTTTAGGACTGACTGTATTACTTTTCTTCTTCTTCTTCTCTAAGTCTTCTGAAGTGGTTGGTATACTGCTATTAGCAATAGTGATTGTAGCAGCAGCAGCAGCGCTCTTAGAATGAAAAGTAATACAAGAGTGAGTGACATTAGTGTTAAATATGCCTTTATTCATATCCCTGGCCTTGATCTGTTTGGTTGACAACTCTTTCAATGTAGACCTTTTGAATTTTTACTATTCCTGTACTGACAAAGATTCATACATACACATATGCACGCACACACACACACACACACACACACGCTGAATTACTGCTTGCTCATTTCAGGCTTGACATCAGATTCCACATATTCTTCAGCAGCTTGCTTTCTGCCTTGACTGTGACATCTCAGTGTGGGGTGTGGAGGATGTGGTAGCTATTGTTGTGCACATCTGATGTAAGAGGAGCCCCGAGGCTCACAAAGTCGGGTAACTGGCATAAGTCCGTCAGCTGGCAGGGTTGGGGTTCCAACTAGTCCTGTCTGACCCCAGAACCCGGCTCTCTGAAGCTGCATCCCAACCCCCTCCTTCTGGGGACAAAGTGAAAGATCTCTTGCCTCACATGACATCTACCGGAAAAGTAGATCTCAGTCGTCCTTTATCTCATTTGAACCACAGGATCTTCATCTGGTCCTCAGATACAAATCTTATCCTTTCTCTCCTTATCTTGCCCAGAATTCACAGGAGGCTTGCCTAGCGTGGGACAAAGCCGAGCCTCCTTTGTCATGTTGCTCCAGGAACCAGTATTCTATATTTAGGCAGCTGTTCTCATCTGTGCCAGACGCTGAAATCTGTTCCATCAACATGACTGTTGGAACCTCTGATTTTTGGAAGCCTTGCCCCATGTATTGCTCTGTAGCATCATAAAACAATTAGATTTAGGCTTAGCATTAATTTGAATTATTGTCCAGTTTCCAGAAAATATATTCTGGAAATATCGAGAGGATGTATTACATGTCTTTGGAGATATTAAGTATTGAATTACAATATTATGTCACCTTCCCTCTGCCATTTCTCTCTCGCTAGCACATACACACTCTCAGCATGGTCTGATTTATGTTTCAGCAGCTACCAAGAGAAGCTCTGTACTTAGAGAAATAGCCAGAGATGGATATTGACAGAAGCCGAAATCTCACTCACACGCGCGCGCACACACACAGTCTGCATCTTAGTAGTGTGGATTGGCTTTCCCTGAAGTGAGGGAAATAGAACATAACCTGGTGTTACAGCCAGAGCTCTAGACCCAGAGACAGATGGGATGAGTTCTGATTTGGAATCAAATCAGTCAGCTTCCTACCTGTGCAATTTAAAACATGTACCTTTGACACTCTTCAGTTTCAATTTCCCTGTCTGTAGAATGGGGCTAAAAGTAACATTTGCCCTCCAGAGCTATTTCTAGGATCAATTAGAGTAATAGCAACAGCGGTGGTACAATGTCCATTTGAAAAGGTGCACACGGTCACATGTGATATTCCTGCAAATGCTACAAGGTAAATATTATTCATCTTCCTTTAGATGAAGAAGCTGAGAAACGGAATATTAATCAGATCCCAAGGTTATGCAAGGGCTTCCCTGGTGGTTCAGATGGTTAAAAAATCTCCCTGCAGTGCGGGAGACTCAGGTTCCATCCCTGGGTTGGGATGATCCCCGGGAAAAGGGAATGACAGCCCACTCCAGTATTCTTGCCTGGAGAATTCCATGGACAACGGAGCCTGGCAGGCACAGTCTGTGGGGTTGCAGAGTCGGACACGGCCAAGCAACTAATACACAAGGTTATCCAAAGAATAAGTGGGAAGGGCACTTTTTGAACTCAGGTTAAGAGAAGATAGGGTAAGCGATCTGGAGAGAAAGGAACACGTGCACGTGTGCAGGCAGTGACAGAGCCTCAAGAGCAGGCAGGCGCCTGGCCCTGATTTGGCCGACTGGCATCTAACCCACAGCGTAGTAATGAGACAGATCTGGGAGGAATTGCTAATATGGTTATTCTTAGTGCTCACAGTTGTGAGTCGTCTTTGCCAAACAGCCCCTGACATTCATGCAGCTTCCTTAGGAAAGGCAAAAAGAAGCATATTTCATAGAAAAGGGTGGATCAGAAGAAGGGGGAAATGGGTCGTGGAACATAGTTGAACTATTGGATCGGAAAAATCACACGGGGTATTCATGCATTTGTTAATTCATCCAGTCAGTCGTGTCTTAGCCACACATTTTGTATTTTCATTACAAATTTTTGGAACCTAATATGTGCCAGGCATTTCTCTAGGGCCTCTACATTGTTACCTCACTCCTGAAACACATCTTTTTTTGAACAGTTTTTTTTGTTGGAGTATAGTTAATTTCTGATCCCTGGGTTGGGAAGATTCCCCAGAGGAGGGCATGGCAGTCCACTCCAGTATTCCTGCCTGGAGAACCCCATGAACAGAGGAGCTTGGCAGGCTACAGGCCATAGAGTCACACAGACTTCCACACAACTGAAGTGACTGAGCACACACACAGCACACACACAGCTGATTCACAGTGTGTGTTAGTTTCTGTTGTACAACAAAGTGAATCAGTTGTGCGTATACCCACTCTTTAAAAAATAATAGTTTCCCATATAGGTCAAATTATTGAGTAGAGTTCCTGCAACATATCTTAAAGTAGTAGTGCTTGTTCCTGCCCTACCCAACTTGCCCCAGGAAATGGAGAAAATCAGAGGAGGTGCTATTGAGATAAGCCATGAATCCATACAGAGGAAATGAGCATTCTTGGGTAGATGGAAGAAAGTTTTTCTTTTTTTAAATAAAGCTATTGTCTGACCCTTTCCCAGGCAAGACTACCATGTTGCACAACTCCAGGAGCAACATCTACATAGGATACAATTTTTCACAGAATTATCCCTATTTATGTGTATATAAACATATACAAGCATGTATACATAGACACTCACTAATACAGTTATATATATGAAATACACAATAATATATATGGATAGACAAGGGCTTCCCAGGTGGTGCTAGTGGAAAAGAATCCACCTGCTCCTTGGAAGAAAAGTTATGACCAACGTAGACAGCATATTGAAAAGCAGAGATGTTACTTTGCCAACAAAAGTCCGTCTAGTCAAGGCTATGGTTTTTCCTGTGGTCATGTATGGATGTGAGAGTTGGACTGTGAAGAAAGTTGAGCACCAAAGAATTGGTGCTTTTGAACTGTGGTGTTGGAGAAGACTCTTGAGAGTCCCTTGGACTGCAAGGAGATCCAACCAGTCCATCCTAAAGGAGATCAGTCCTGGGATTTCTTTGGAAGGAATGATGCTAAAGCTGAAACTCCAGTACTTTGGCCACCTCATGTGAAGAGTTGACTCATTGGAAAAGACTCTGATGCTGGGAGGGATTGGGGGCAGGAGGAGAAGGGGACGACAGAGGATGAGATGGCTGGATGGCATCACGGACTCAATGGACGTGAGTCTGAGTGAACTCCGGGAGTTGGTGATGAACAGGGAGGCCTGGCGTGCTGCAATTCATGGGGTCGCAAAGAGTCGGACACGACTGAGTGACTGAACTGAACTGAACTGAACTGCCAATGCAGGAGATGCAAGAGATACAGGTTTGATCCCTGAATCAGGAAGATCCCCTAGAGTAGGAAATGGCAGCCCACTACAGGATTCTTCAGTTCAGTTCTGTTGCTCAGTCGTGTCTGGCTTTTTGCGATCCCATGGACTGCAACACGCCACACTTCCCTATCCATCACCAACTCCCAGAGCTTGCTCAAACTCATGTCCATCGAGTTGGTGATGCCATCCAACCGTCTCATCCTCTGTTGTCCCCTTCTCCACCTGCCTTCAGTCTTTCCTAGCATCAGGGTCTTTTCTTTTTATTATTATTATTATTTGTTTTACTTTACTTTACAATACTGTATTGGAGTCAGTTCTTCACATCAGGTGGCCAAAGTATTGGAGTTTCAGCTTCAGCATCAGTCCTTCCAATGAATATTCAGGACAGGATTCCTGCCTGGATAAATTCTGTGGACATAGGGGTCTGGCAGACTCCAGTCCATGGGGGCGCAGAGTCAGACACAACTGAGTGACTGAACACATCAATAGACGTATTAATATAATTGTGCATAGAATGCATTTTTGCAGTGTAAGTTTTATTCCCTGGGATAGTGCAATGCAGAGGCCCCAGCCAGGCACAGTCCTGCCCTTAGGCAATTCAAATATATTTCATTTAAGAGTCATAGATGCTCCGTGAAATAACTATTCCTGTTGTATAGATATGGAAATTGAGGAGTCCTGCCAAGATTAAGTGATTTGTTCCAAGGTCACACAGTTATTGAATGCCTGGGCTAGAATTTAATCCATGCTTGTTTGACTCCAAAATCCAGACCTTTGCCTTCCACCCAAGTTCGTGTCTTATGTGAGCAACTGACAGAGAAGAAAGATTTTCAATATTAGCAAAGCAGAGCTAAAGGATCTTTGAGTTTTCTGAGCAACTGTCTATCAGATTCATTCAAGAAGCACTGATCTTAGATTAAAAAAAAAATCTAATGAGATTGGGTTTGATGCATAAATTCCCAACGAACTAATGAAGACATATTTAAAAAAAAAAAAGGGGGGACAAAATAACTGAATTATTAAAAGTAAATAGCTGCTTTTACTCCCCACAATTATTCTTCAAAATTTTAAGTTACTTAAAGAAAAACGAGAAGCGTTTTATGACTTTGTTCTTTTTCCCTGCTGCCTAGCTTGATACCAAATTGTTATTCCCTGGGGAGAGAAATAATTTTTTTGAGATTTCAACACTTCAAACCTCTTTTGTTCAGACTCAAACACCCCTAACTCAACTTTGAAGCAAGAGCAGGGATATGTAAAAGCCTGTAGAATTCTGTGGCACTCTGTTTTAGCCAGACTTTGATCACAATTTGAGGTGGGGAAGACAGAAAGTGGCAGAAACACAACAATTGCCTGGAGCAAATATGGGTCTGGCGCTTCAGACCCCTATTTGGGGAGAGGGAGCCACACTTTGAAACACGTTTATTTGGAAGTATTTCTTTTTCTAACATAGAATACCAGTGGGCTGTCTATATCCGTGTTTCCTTTTCTGGGACATCTAGTGATGGATTCTTCCATGTCTCTTATATGACATGGGCCTCACAAGTATATTAGCATTTCATCTTCCCATTGAGGGATCTCTAGCTTATGACAGCTTACTTCCAAGGAACCTACTCTTTTATTCTTTTTAAATTTAATTTTTATTGAAGCCTCGTTAATTTGCAGTGCTGTGTTAGTTTCAAGTGTAATGCAAAGTGAACAGTTAGTATTATTTTTCTCAGGTTATTTTCCAACATAGGTTATTGCAAGACAGGGGGGCTTCCCAGGGGGTACTGTACGGCATTGTATTTAGTTGCTCAGTCTTGTCTCTCTGCGACTTCATGGACTGTAGCCCACCAGGCACCTCTGTCCATGGGGATTCTCCAGGCAAGAATACTGGAGTGGGTCACCATGCCCTCCTCCGGGGAATCTTCCCAACCCAGGGATTGGACCTAGGTGTCCCGCATTGCAGGCAGATGCTTTACTGTCTGAGCCACCAGGGAAGCCATCCCAGGTGGTGCTAGTGGTAAAGAACCTGCCTGCAATGCAAGAGACATAAGAGATCCCTGGGTCAAGAAGATGCCCTGGAGGAGGGCATGGCAACCCACTCCAGGATTCTTACCTGGAGAATCCCATGGACAGAGGAGCCTGAAGGGCTACAGCCCATAGGGTCTCAAAGAGTCAGACCCAGCTGAAGCGACTTAGCATGCACACATGCAAAAGATGTTGAGTACAGTTCCCGGCTATATAGTAGGCCACTACAGTTTACCTAATTTACATATAGTGGGCCTCCACTGTGGCTCAGCTGGTAAAGAATCTGCCTGCAGTGCGGGAAACCTGGGCTCAGTCCCTGGGTTGAGAAGTTCCCCTGAAGAAGGGAAAGGCTACCCACTCCAGTATTCAGGCCTAGAGGATTCCATGGGCTGTATAGTCCATGGGGTCGCAGAGAGTTGGATCTAACTGAGTGACTTTCACTTTTCACTTTCACAACCAAGCCGCTGTTCCCTCTCCCATCCAGTGATGTTGGGAGCGCTAGGCACCAGGTCAGGCAGTGGACTGGGCACCTGTGGAATGAATGAAAATAGCTTCGCTCAAATGAGGGTTTGTATCCTGGACCACACTAACCCCCACGGGGCCCACAGATAGAGCTGTATTTCAGTTATCGGTTTCCTCTGTAATACTGTGCATTATGTTTTATATATTTGAAAATTTTATTCTGAGAAATGATCCATAGGGACCCATGACACAAAATAAAAAGTTAATAAATCGAGCAAATGCCAGGCTTAAAAGATAAGTCACTGTCAAAAAAGAGATAGCGCATCCGTTTGCTCAGGCTGACGCAAGAGAGTGCCACAGGTGCCGGGGCTGAAGCAACAGACGTTTATTTCCGCACGGCTCTGGAGGCTACCATCTGCGACCAAGGTGTCGTCAGGGTCGGTGTCTTCTGAGGACCTCTCTCCCGGGCTTGGCGATGGCTCCCTGATGGCTGTCTCCTCCCTGGTCTTCACATCATCTTCCTTCTGTGGGTGTTCGTATCCTAATCTCTTCTTCTTGGAAGGACAAAAACGCCCTCACCCTCATGACTTCATTTAACCATAATTATCTCTTTAAAGATCCTGTCATTGTAACAGACATGAGGTACAGACAAATACTGTTTGATTCCACCCTTATGAGGCACCTTGACTTCCCTCGTGGCTGGGCGGTAAAGAATTTGCCTGCCAATGCCGGAGACTCGGGGTTGACCCCTGGGACAGGAAGATCCCCTGGAGAAGGAAATGGCAACCCACTCCAGTATTCTTGCCTGGGAAGCCCCGTGGCCAGAGGTGGTCTACAGTCCATGGGGTCACAGAAGAGTTGGACACGACTTAGCAACTAAACTACAAGGGGAGGTACCTAGAACAGTCCAATTCTTAGTCTGAGAGTACATTGATAGATGCCAGGGACATGGGTGGGGTGAGGAGGGGAGATGGGGAATTAGTGTTTAATGTGGACCCTAGCGAAACTGGGGAGTTTAGGAAGGTGAAAAATTCGGGAGATGGATGATGATGAGAGATGCTTGATCCTGCGAATATACTTGGTGCCCCTGAACTGATCAGTTAAGTATGGTTAAAATAGTATGTTTTACGTGACTGTTTCCACAATAATAATAATAATTAAAAAAAAAAAAAAACTTAAAAGGTCGTGTCATCAAGCACAGTCTCATTCCGAGGCACGAGGCATTAGAACTTCAATAAGGAATTTCAGGGTGGACTCAAGTCAGCCCATGACAGGTAGAGACAGTCCAGAGAAACAGGTTGAAGTTGATCCAAGGAGAAGAGAACAGAATGACAGAAAGAACAAGAGTGGCCAGGAGAAGTTCAGGTTAGGCATTGAAGTTTGGCAGATTCCCTTTTCAGAGACGATTGTACAAGAACCGCACTCCACCCCCCACACCCTCCTACCCCACGACCCTAGAGGAGCAGTTGCTGTCTCCCCAAGACCGAGTACCCCCACCTACCACGTGGTCTCTGCTCACTCTCACAAACCCTCAAGCTGTGGTTTTTAACCTCACGTTTACAGAGTGATCGCCCCTTAAGTAGTGTTCAGTCCCAGGCTGGTGGCAAAATGCATTCAGGCCTGGCTTGGGGCTCTGTGGATGGGGAGTCAGGGGTGAGGTAGGACTGAGTGCATTTTTCAGGGATCTTGTGGGGCTGAAGGTGAGATGGGCTCCTCATTTCTGCTCCCCCATAATTTGTCTTCCTTCCTGTGCCTGGGAAGACAGTCCCTCCAGGTCTAAGCCAGATGGGGTCATCATGGAGTTACATGATGTAACAGAGAGAAGGGAACCTGTGATTGTATGACACCCAAAGAAAGAGGGTACAGAAGGGAGAGCTGGATACTTCAGGCTAAAACAGTTCCCTGAGCTTCGTTCATGAAGGCCATCTTTCAGCCACGCACTCCTTCCCTCCTTGGCTCCCCGTTGTCCACCGTGACCAGAGCCACCTTTTCAAATCTTCTTTCCATGGTTTTCAGAGGTCTGTGTCATGATGGGAGGGGTCACGAAAGGGATTTGCACTGCTGCCTGGCTCCCCAGGCAGTTTTGTCTGGGGACACCTCCTTCCAGGGTATTTTTAGTTCTTGTCCGTAGCTTTCTATGTCTTTGGGGGCTGATGTGCCTCTGGCTCTCCCGACTCCACCACGGAGTGTCCCGAGCTCCCCGGCTCACCCCTGATCTATGCTGCACAATTACAGGAGCAGGCTTATAATCAATGTAATTGAAGATCAGAGTTAATGAGGACCTCCCTGCCCTGAGCAATGCTGAGCTTCAGATGCGAGATAAGGAAATGATTGGACTGAACTGAAAATCCATTTGGTTAATTAGATGATGTATATTCCTACAGCCAGGGGGAGAAAAATATGTATATATTTAAAAATAAGGAAACATGACATTTTGAAGTTGAGATTTTGGAAGAGATTCTTTTCAGAGTCATTGCTCTCTGAGGAAATTGTGAGCACGAAGAAGAATCTCAGAGCATCCAAACAGGGATATTTTTGATCCTAAGTCAAGAAAATAAAGTAGGGGTCCATCGGAAAATTAAAGGCATATGAAACACCTGGAGAAGGGTGTTTTTTTTTTTCCTTTCCTATGGATCTATTCTCGAAGTACTGCTAGAATTTACCCAGGGAGAATTGCTTGCTCCTCTTTGACTTATGACTCTCTCTCTCCATTCGCCTATCCTCATTCTACACACACACACCCCAACACCAACACACACACACCTTCAGAACCTCCACTACACTGTAAGCACTCTGGTTCAGTTCAGTTCAGTCGCTCAGTCGTGTCCGACTCTTTACGACCCCATGAATCGCAGCACACCAGGCCTCCCTGTCCATCACCAACTCCCAGAGTTCACTCAGACTTACGTCCATCGAGTCCGTGATGACATCCAGCCATCTCATCCTCGGTCGTCCCCTTCTCCTCCTGCCCCCAATCCCTCCCAGCATCAGAGTCTTTTCCAATGAGTCAACTCTTCGCATGAGGTGGCCAAAGTACTGGAGTTTCAGCTTTAGCCTCATTCNTTTGGCCACCTCATGCGAAGAGTTGACTCATTGGAAAAGACTCTGATGCTGGGAGGAATTGGAGGCAGGAGGAGAAGGGAACGACAGAGGATGAGATGACTGGATGGCATCACCGACTCAATGGACATTAGTTTGGGTAAACTCTGGGAGTTGGTGATGGACAGGGAGGCCTGGCATGCTGCGATTCATGCGGTTTCAAAGAGTCACACATGACTGAGTGACTGAACTGAACTGAATTACACTTATATTCTGCAGAGATTAAATCTGCATTGTCTGAGAAGGTAGCCACTAGCCATGTGGGGCTATTTAAGTTTAAGTTCATTAAAATTTAACATTTCCCCCATCGTGTAGCTGTGTGCCCCATAGCGAATGTGGCTGCTGGTACCCTTGGAGATCACGGAACAGTAACATCACTGCAGAGTGTTTTGTTGGACTGGGCTGCAGTAGACAAATGGGGAAAGGCGGTTGCTGCCAGAGGGTGAGAAATGCCGGGGGAGGCAGAAAGCCTGGGGGTGCCCCCTGGAGCAGGTGTGGAGCTTTCAGGACAGAGACAGTGGCCAAAGAAGCTTCTCCAAGGTGGTAACATTTGCTAAAGAACAGGCACTTTAAGACACGTTAAGCTGGTGATGGTAGAAGCCATGCTCCCCTCTGGGGGAAAGCATTCTAGGCTGAGGGAATGCACGGGCAGCGCCTCTGCAGCAGGCACAGGAGCATGCCATGGGCTCAGCACCTGCAGAAAGACCAGTGGGATTAGAGGGGAGCAGGGAGAGGTGTTAGGAGGCAAACCTGAAAAGCAGAAGGCTGGTGGTGGGGAGAGGGCGTGCATGATGAGAGGAGAGTGCAGGGCCTTGTATAGGAGGATGAGGACTTCGGATGTTACTCTGAGTGAGGTGAAATCCATTGGAGGATTCTGAGCACAGAAGCAGCTTGATCTTGATCTTGTAGGTCAAGTGCAGCTTGACCTACATGGTAACAGGACCACTCTGGTTGCTGTGTGGCAAATCAGCTTAGAGGGTATCAAGGGTGCTGTTTTTCTTTTTTTTTTTTAATTGTACTTTAAAAAATTATTTGTTTATTTGGATGCACCGGATCTTAGTTGCAGCACTTGGGATATTCAGTCTCCTCTCATCCCCATCTGTCAGGTTGTACCATATCTCTGTAGTTCATACAGATTTTGTGGTCACAGTCTACCTTCTTTCCTTGCACTTCCTATACTTCTAAATTGTATATATAATGCATATATGTGTATTATGTATATATATACACACATATATAATGTTTTATTTGGGGACATTAATGTTCAGCCTTTGTGTTGTAAGGTTTTATGAGTTTTGACAAACTGTCCTTTTGTAGCTGTTTATTATTTATTTATTTGGCCACACCAGATCTTGGTTGCAGCATGTGAGATAGTTCTCTGTGCAGGGATCAAACCTGGGCTCCCTGCATTGGGAGTATGGAGTGTTAGCCACTGGACCACCAGGAGATTCCCAAGGCTACAGGTTATTGATGTCAGAAAAACAGAACACCTGGATTCAAACCCTATTTCTATCACTTACCACATATCTTGGGCAAATCATTTCAGCCTCTATAAATTCAGTGTCCTCGTCTGTAAAATGGGGATAATGATGCAGTACCTGCCTTGTGGGGCTATGATTGAGCTAACTGGTATAAAAGAGCTTCTCAAGTCAACTTTCACTCCTCTTCCCACCTTCCAAACTCAGATGCTGTCAAGTGATGTGCAAAGAGCTTCACCAGCACTTTTCACTGAGGGTGGACCATTAATAGTGGAGGGAGGCAACAGTATAAAACCCCAACATGTAGAAATAAGGTGACCCTCTGAAAAGTATGGTGAAAAATCCACTTCTAAACCTCATGGTGACGTGTTGTACCAGTCAAGAGCTTTTTCCCCAGGGAGAAGGCTGGTCCTAACCACAGGTACTCCTTGGCCTTCTAGCATATCTAAGGCTCCTACAGTCATGTGAAGATATTAGCCCACTTGTTCCTCTTGTGACAATGGCTTTGATGTGTCTACAGGGAGAATGCATCCCAGGTAAAACATGAAAAATAAGCATTGGGATCCAAAAGTCTTATTCAAAGAATAGGTTCTTAGCTGGAGGTGGAAATTTGTGAGTCAAGAGCATATAGATAGTATTAAGTTGGAATACACTACATTATTTGCAGTCATGCTTAGTAAGTGGACATCTCATTCACAATTGCTGCTCAATAATAGTTATTAATGTCCACAAACAGGGAATAGGAGCTAGAGAGGAGATTTGCCAAGATCACAGAGCAAGTTAGCAATGAGGCTCGCTCTCCTTCTTCCCAGTCCTATGTCTCTTCCCTATAACTTATACTGGCATCTTTTCTCTGCAGTTTTGCCCCTCTCACCGTTAACAAGATGCTGACTATCTTGCCTGGAAATCTCACTGTGCTGATGCTGTAGAGTAAGGGGTCTCAGTAGCCCAGGTCAGGAGTGCGCTTTCTCAACCCAAATTCTCAAGCACTTCTCCATGGGGCAACAGTTTGGGAGTAAGGAAAGGGATTCTCCAGGCTAGCCCCTTCATCTCTGCAGAGTAAGGCAAGGATTTGGCTATCTAGCCATCATTCCATCCTTATCTTTTAGTTGGAAGCCTGTTCAGATGTATTTTTGCAGCCTTTACATAGACCTACTGGGGAAGCTATTTAGAAAATGAAATGCAGCTCTAGTGTACCATCGGATCAGACAGCTAGATCTTCTTTCTCTTAATTAAAACATTTATGCTTTAAGGCACTGTCGCCCTAAGCAGTCTCCCTGTACCCACAGCACACACACATGTCCACACACACACACCCACACTTGATTATCCTCATGCAACAACCAGGAAAACCCTATGGAATTATGTGCTTCTGGAGCTGGTCATGTAGATTCTGCCTCTCTTTTCTTTGCTTAAAAAGTAGACAAGGTGGGAAGTAGGAGGGAATGGAAAGGGTCCACTTCCTTTCTCCTTCTATGAAGCCTCAGCTAGACAGAGTGGTGAGTGCCTGACGGTCTGATTTTCCAGTTGATCTGCCTTCAGGTGCAAGCCCATGATTTCTGAGAATCTTTTTCACTAGCTACAGGCTTAAAGACATAATTCCAAAGAGTGGATCATCCAGGGAGCAAGTGTGTGTTAGTCAGTTTGAAAATGATCAACTTTCCCAGCAGTATTCCCAAGAATAACATACACACCTACATCCACCCCTTAGAGCTGAATGTCACAGGAATCCACTGGGTTGACCTTAACTTTGTCCCTGATGTACTAATGCGCAGAGAAGAAAGGTGAGAAAGGACCAAAATCAGGCAGCCAGCAGGAGGCAAAGCCAGGATTCACGCTCAGGTTCCTGAGTCCCTACCCAGTGCTTCTCCAGCCCTCAGCAGGTCCAGAGGAAATCCTACATTCCACATCTCTCAAAGGCTGCCAGCTCCTGCTGATGCTTCTGATCCGGGACTACCCTAGCTACAGCGAAGCTCTAAACACTTTTCCTCCCAAACAGTCCTCTTGGGTTCTAAACAGACACCAAGAGGCCCGGGTAGACATATCTGTTAATTCATTAGTCTTGACCAAACCACACTTGCATTTCTTTCTTTCTTTATTTCATTAGACTGGAAGTTGGAAACAAGAAGAGAAGATATGCCCAGGATAATAATTAGTGTACAGAAAGATAGCCACATCTCTAGAAAGGATGAGCTTCAGCTCAGACAGCTCTGTTCTGGCCTGTAAGGACGCTCACAGGCTCACCGTTACCGCTTCATCTCTGCCACTATTTGTTGCCTAGCGCAGTCTCTAGGTACATCGATACCCATAGTTCCTCAAGGGCATCATGCCTTCTCATGCCTGCATCCCCTTCAAAGGCTGTTTCCTCCCCCTTTAAATGTGTTTCTCCTCCTTTTACTGGAGACCAGGGATGCTTTTCATTTCCATTTCATGAAGCCCAAACACCCTTCCTCCCAGAGGCCTTCATGCGTCACACCCCTGGCTGTGACCACACTGAGGGGTCCTCCGCTCTGTTCTCATAGCCTCCGTAGTCCCTAAGCCATAGTCCTTGTCCCTGGGCAGAATCACTGTTCTTTGCTTATCTGGATCCATCACCAGACTGTAAGCTTTTGTAGGGGCTGGCTAGGGGGATTCAAGGGCTTCCCTGGTAGCTCAGCTGGTAAGGAATCCGCCTGCAACGCTGGAGACCCCAGTTCAATTTCTGGGTCGGGAAGTTCCCCTGGAGAAAGGATACGCTACCCTCTCCAGTATTCTTGGGCTTCCCTGGTGGCTCAGACAGTAAAGAATCTGCCTACAAAACAGGAGACCTGGGTTCGATCCCTGGGTTGGGAAGATCCCCTGGAGGAGGGCATGGCAACCCACTCCAGTTGGTGTATAAGAGACAGGATGTGGGGTGGGAGGTGGGAGGGGGGGTTCATGTTTGGGAGTTCATGTACACATGTGGCGGATTCATGTCAATGTATGCCAAAACCGATACAGTCTGTAAAGTAAAATAAAGTAAAAATAAAAAATTTTTTAAAAGAGCATTATGCTGACAGATAATTTGTTCACAAAAAATAAAGAAAGAGTGAAGCGGGGGAGGAAGAAAATTTCTGACCCCCATGCTCCTTCAAAAATTTTTATTCACAAATTTTCAACTTCTTCCTCCATATCCACTTACATATAAACTGAAATTAAATATTTTTCAGCACTAGAGAAATTGGGTCTCCTAGAACTATCCAGTAGCCAGACCAGCTACAGCGGTTCCCAACCTTTTTGGCACCAGGGATTGATTTCCTGGAAGACAGTTTTCCATGGAAGGGAGAGGATTGGTTTGGGGATGACTCAAGTATGTTACATTTATTGCGTGCCTTATTTCAATTATTATTAAATCAGCTCCATCTGAGATCATCAGGTGTTAGATCCGGAGGTTGGGGACTCCTGAAGAGAGTCCCACCCTCCCATTCAGCCACAGGCATCCCCAAGGACATTGCCTCTTTGCATTCTCCCATCTGCTCATACTCATAATAGCCCCACCCCAACACCCCATGCAAAGTTTTACCTTCGGACTAAAGTTCCAAAGATTCTGTTCTCTCGTCTGAAAATTTCTTTTTGTCCTTTAATTATCTACTTTTCAAAATTCTATTTACTTAATTCCCTCTGATCGCCTCTCAATAGAAGATGACTTCTGCAGTATCACTAAAGTTCTCTTTTGGCCATTGAAAAAGGAAGCCTTGGCCTCTACCTAAAATCTAGATTAAAACATGAGTTATTATTTGGACACTTCTCTAAGATGTTAAAATCTAAACTCCTTAAAGCTTACTGCTACTGCTAAGTCACTTCAGTCATGTCCGACTCTGTGTGACCCCATAGATGGCAGCCCACCAAGCTCCCCCATCCCTGGGATTCTCCAGGCAAAAATACTGGAGTGGGTTGCCATTTCCTTCTCCAATGCATGAAAGAGAAAAGTGAAAGTGAAGTCACTCAGTCTGTCCGACTGTTAGTGACCCCATGGACTGCAGCCCACCAGGCTCCTCCGTCCACTGGATTTTCCAGGCAAGAGTACTGGGGTGGGGTGACTACTGTATCATTTATGCCCGAATTCTTCCCAGCTCATCATCCAGCAGAGCACCTTGCTCTCACAAATCACACCAGACATAAAAGGATGGGACTATCTACAGGTAAGGAGTGGAAATAGGAGTGTAAGTCCCCTGAATATATGTTCATGGGGCTTGACTCAAAGCCACTATGTAAAATTTATTTCAATTTGTTAAATTCATTCAAGCAAGATTTTCTTAATTCCACAACTCATAAGTCTTGTGTGTTAAGTGCCATGGGAAATCATGGATAAATTGGACAATGTTCCTGCCTTCATGGATTTCACATTTTCACAGGGATAAAAATAATAGGCTCCTCTACAACTATTATAAAAGACACAATGTGGAATAAATCAAGAACAACTATTTGTAGAGTATCTCAAGCCTGGAATAAATGGAGAAATGTATTCTAGATGGGGATTTCAGGAGATCCACCATGGAGAAGATGACCTTTTAGCTGAGCCTTGTAGAGTCAGTAGGCAGTACGAGTAAAAGGTGCTTTAGCAGAGGAATCTTGATGATGGAGAAAAGGGGGAAGTAAGTCTAGAATAATTCCCCAAACCAGAGAGCAGCATAGCTACTGGCATCTGTAGAGTGTGCTGTATGTGAAGTGGGAGAAGAGAGCTGGGGGAGATGGAGGAGATGAGGTTCGGAAGGTGGGGTGGAGAAAACTCGCAGAAGGAGGAGTATCTGAAGATTCTGAGAAGCACCAGGGAGTTTAGTGAGACCACACTGGCCACTGAAAAAGGGAAGCTTGCCCTCGACCTGTCCAGTTGTTTTATGGAACATCTAACTGTTCAAGGGAACAGCTGGGTGGTATCTTCTTTGGCTTCCACCAAAAATGAGAATGTGGGAGAAGTCATGGAAAAACTAAACCCCCAAGCCCTGTGCCTATTCAGATCTCAGATCTGTCAAAAGTGGCTTAGCTTCCCTTCAATGAAGCCCCCTTCTGTGTGTGGGTCCTATAAAGCTGAACCAAGGCATGGAATCCAAGTACTGGTCACCATGCCTTAGAGCTTTAATGAATGTGTCGGTAAGAAGAATCATTCCTCCCAAATGACCATGAGGGAGCAGGGACGTGGGGAGATAGTGCTGGTGAAGAACGTGTGCTGGCCATGATGCGCGGATGAGCCTGGTCCAGATTTCCTGGCCCTGTGCCATAGCCCAGCTCAGCTATGCCTTATTTTTTGACTTTTTTTCCAGAAATTTCAAAAATGTAATACAGCCTGCAGGGCTGATTATGGAACTGGATCTAAAGTGTGCTGGAGCTGGCTCGTATGGAGTTAATCTGAGTTTATATGGGAGTGGATATGGAGGACGAAACTGAAAATTAGTGAATACATTTTTTTAAAGGAGTGTAGGAAGAGAAATCCCTTCCTTTCTCTCTCCCTACTGCCCTCCCTTTCTTCCTTTCATTATTTTCTGTGAACTCATGGGAGTTGAATGTTGTCATCTCACCCCAACTTTGTCCAGTTCTGTCAGGCAAGTAGTTTGGAAATGGGCTATGTTAAGGTATTTATACCAACAAAATTGGTAATGTTACAAATCATGGCTTATTTTCTTGGGAAAACCAGTCATTCAATATTGACCATCATAAGAGTGGATGGGATGAGAACAAACCTATCATGGACTAGGGCAAACAGAGATCTCAGGGAAGGCTCAGAGAAGGCTTGAGAATGTTGCCAGAGGGTGGCATTAGTCTTTCTTCCAGAATAATCTACCATTACCGTTCAGCTCTCTGAAGACAGAAAATTAATATTCAAGGACTATGTGCTATGGTCATATCAAATGTGGCACCATACAGTTCAAGTGATCAAGCGTTGACCTTAAGAATAGGGAGAGTGACATGGGTAAAGGAATCAACCGTACAGTGAGAGATAGAAACAAAAGTTTTGGTGGGGAGCACACTGTAGTGTATGCAGGAGTAGAAATACTGTAATGTACAAATGAAAAAACATAACCTTGCAAACCAGTGTGCTGGTGGTTATTGTTCAGTCATGCCCGACTCTTTGTGAACCCATGGACTGCAGCAAGCAGGCTTCCCTGTCCTTCACTAGCTCCCAGGGTTTGCTCAAGCTCATGTCCATTGAGTCAATGATGCCATCCAACCATCTCATCCACTGCCGTCCTCTTCTTGTTCTGCCCTCAGTCTTTCCCAGCATCAGGATTTTCTCCAATGAGTTGGCTCCTCTCATCAGGAAGCTTCAGCATCAGTGCTTACAATGAATAAAGATAATGCCAAGTTTTGTCCAACTCTTGCTATCCCATGAACTGTAGCCTGCCAGGCTCCTCTATGCATGGGATTCTCCAGGCAAGAATACTGGAGTGGGTTGCCATTTGCTTCTCCGGGGAAACTTCCTGGCCCAGAAATTGAACCCAGGAATCCTGCATTGCAGGCAGATGCTTTACTGACTGAGCTACATAGGAAGCCCTTAGAATGAATAGTCAGGGTTTATGTCCTTTAGAATGGACTGGTCTGATCTCCTTGCTGTTCAAGGGATTCTCAAACCAATGTTACCTCAATAAAAATAATTTAAAAAAGAATAATTGCATCTGATGTCATATGCATACACGAATAAAGCTAGTGGAGGTGATGGAATTCCAGCTGAGCTAGTTCAAGTCCTAAAAGATGATGCTGGGAAAGTGCTGCACTCAATATGCCAAATTTGGAAAACTCAGCAGTGGCCACAGGACTGGAAAAGGTCAGTTTTCATTCCAATCCTAAAGAAAGGCAATGCCAAAAAATTCTCGAACTACCACACAATTGCACTCATCTCACACCCTAGTAANCTCCTTGGAAGAAAAGTTATGACCAACCTAGACAACATATTAAAAAGCAGAGACGTTACTTTGCCAACAAAGGTCCGTCTAGTCAAAGCTATGATTTTTCCAGTAGTCATATATGGATGTTGGACTATAAAGAATGTATACAGTTGGACTATAAAGAAAGCTGAGCACTGAAGAATTGATGCTTTTGAACTGTGATGTTGGAGAAGACTCTTGAGAGTCCCTTGAACTGCAAGGAGATCCAACTTACCCATCCTAAAGGAAATCAGTCCTGAATATTCTTTGGAAGGATTGATTTTGAAGCTGAAACTCCAATACTTTGACCATGTGATGCAAAGAACTAACTCATTTGAAAAGACCCTGATGCTGGAAAAGATTGAAGGCAGGAGGAGAAGTGGATGGTTGGATGGTTGGATGGCATCACCGACTCAATGGACATGGGTTTGAGTAAACTCCGGGAGTTGGTGATGGACAGGGAGGCCTGGCGTGCTGTGGTTCACGGGGTCGCGGAGAGTCGGACATGATTAAGCAACTGAACTGAACTGAACTGAACTGATGTCATATGCCACTCCAGTACTTTTGCCTGGAAAATCCCAGGGACAGCGGAGCCTGGTAGGCTGTCGTCTGTGGGGTCCCACAGAGTCGAACACGACTGACGTGACTTAGCAGCAGCACCTGGGGCTTACTGAGTGGCGCTAGTGGTAAAGAATCTGCCTGCCAATGCAGAGATGCAAGAGATGGGAGTTTCCAATCCCTGGGTTGGAAAAAATCCCCTGGAGTAGAAAGTGGCAACCCATTCCAGTATTCTTGCCTGGAAAATTCCATGGACAGAGGAGTCTGGCAGGCTCCAGTTGCAAAGAGTCAGACAGGACTGAAGCCTGAGCACAAGAAAAAGAATATCATCATGGGTGAATCTTACTGTGAAACAGTTTTATTAAATTTCTGCCCATGGGTGTGTATATGTGTGTGTGTGAGAGAGAGAGAGTCACTCAGTCATGTCCAACTCTTTGCAATCCCATGGACTCTAGCCTGCCAGCCTTGTCCCTGCATGGGATTTTCCAGGCAAGAATGCTGGAGTGGATTGCCATTTCCTTCCCCAGGGGATCTTCCTGACCCGGGGATTGAACCTGGCTCTCCTGCATTGCAGGCAGACTCTTTACTGTCTGAGCCACCAGGGAAGCCCATGGGTGGTATCATGTTGAATTCTGTATACAAAATCTTCAGCACTGTGGCCTCAAACCACATGAGGCAAGTAACTACAAAACACTAACTCATTTAGTCACTAATTCATTCATCTCTTCATTTATTCATGCAAGCATTTACTGAACCAGAGTAGAACTGGAATATCCTTTGGGGTCTGATTGAACTAGGTTCAAAGCCTTGCTTCTCCATTTACTGACTTTGGCAGGTCATTTAACATCTCTGAACTTCATTTTTACATATATAAAAATGAAGCAAATAATTCCTATTTTGCATAGCTGTTGTGAGAATAAGATGAAAAATCACATTTAAAATGCATTTGGCATGGTACCTAATTTATGCAGGCACTCAACGCATAGTGTCTGCTGCTATTTTTATTATCAGTTTTTCAGCCTATGGTGTATTCACTTCATTAACTTAATAAATCAGTTAATTTAATAACTATTTTCTGAAACATCTTTTGTTCAGCAATGTACAATTGTGCTAGATTATGTGAAAAGAAAATAAGATATAGTCCCTGCCTCTGAGATCTGACCACCTAACAGAGAAACTTACAAAAATCTTAACGTTCCATCTACTGGCTTTTCATTTAGTCCTTGTGTGACTTTTAAATGTGTGCAATGAAAAAATCATAGATTCTCAATTCTAGTGGCAGCTTTGCCACAGATTTGTCATTTAACCTTGGGTATGTCACATACTGTGAATTTCATTTTCTTTCTTTTCAAAAAAGAGATTAGTGGAAACATAATTTGAATGCAAGAAAGGTCCCCAGCGATCATCCAGTCTGATCTATTGAGGGTCATGAAGGCTAAGCGAGTTGCCTGGTGTCACTGAGTAAATTAGTGGCAAGATACGAATTACAGCCCTGAATGATTCCTAAGATACTTTCCAACTCAAAATTCATGTTTCTATGACCTTTCAAGTACTAATAACTTAGAACATAAGTATGATTGAAACAATTTGTAAATGGCATTTAAAGCAGATTGAATTTTCTTTTCAAATTGATACAGATGTCAGTCATGTTGGCTGTCATATATGGTTTATTTTCATGCCTTCAGCATCCACTTTTCACTTGCAATTGGATTTGAAATGAAAATGTATGTACTCATGTCCTGTACATGTCTTACAGTATACTAAATGCTTACAATGTTTATAGATTGTTTCTGTTATTTGCTGGTCCCTGTATTATTAATGTTTAAAGGGACATAAGGACTTTATGAAGTTGTAAAGACCAATAATTCAAAGAGAAGAAGAATATGCCTGCAACCGAGAGGATTATAACATGAGAGGTGTCTAGGTAATATGGTAGATATGTCGGATTTACATTGGATGGTGCTTAGTGAGATGTGCAGTTAAATAAGTTGAGATCTGTCCAAAGAGAGCCGACTCTGGCAGACCAGAGAGAAGAAATTTTTATATGAAAACATACGTGTTATAAAGAACTAGCCTTTGCTCTTCTTGTTTATTGCTGTGTATCAAGGACAGAAACAGTTCCTGCATCAATACACCTTTCTTGAGTGAGTGAAGAAATGAATGAGAGGAACATTTCAGTTGCTAAAAGGTCAAGGCTTGGTCAGTGGGTTGAGTGTAGGGCTCTGGTATCAAAACCATGAGCTTTAAGGGTGCTGACAATGACATTTGGTTAAGTGTGTTTTTGCTAAAAAATTTTTATCTTGGACAATTCTCTGCTGAAAAATACCTTCTCCCTTGAGCTGGGTATCACTAGTCTTTTCTAAACTCAAAATGAGCTCTGTCCTTAATCTGGTTAGAATCAGTCTGTGTCCAACTATGCTGTTACCCCAGTGGACCTCAACTGGTAAATCAGTCCTTCATAAAGTGAGTCACTGACCACCGTTCCTTGGTCCTGAACTTTACTAGAACCTGAGTTAAACAAAACTCATCTAAAATGAATGTAAATTAATGAACCCAATGCCTTATTATTCAGACATACTAGATACGGAAATCAAACTTTCCCGCATTGTTTGCAACAAAAGACATTGGAACAACAAACCAAGCCTTTTCTGCTTAAATTCCATGACATGAATGTTAATCATAAAAGCCCATTTATCACATCAGATTGATCCATGTGATGCATTCACTGTCTATAGCAGATGAAAGTATTAGACAATGACTTGGTATTGTCTACAGTTAAGAGAGGTATTGTAGAATTAAGGTGAGATATCAAGAGGTACAGGCTTCCCTGGCGGCTCGGTGGTAAAGAATCTGCCTGTGGTGTAGGAGACAGGGGTTTGATCCCTAGGTCGGGAAGATCCCCTGAAGGAGAACATGGCTACCCACTCTAGTATTCTTGCCTGGAGAGTCTCGTGGACAGAGGAACCTGGCAGGCTATAGTCCATAAGGTCGCTAAGAGTCGGACACAACTGAAATGACTTCCCAGGCAGGCAGGCATCAAGAGGTGCTTGAATACAAGAACAGCATCTGTTTATTATGCACTTACTGTTCATCAGGTATCAAGCTGAGACTGATGTAGTAACTCTTGGTCTTGATGACTAAACTTCTGGGTTGCTGTTACTGCCTCCGTTTCTCATGCTAGAAGCTGTGTGTCATAGTGACTGATGGACATTCCCAGGACCATGCATTCACTAAGTATCTCAGCAGGGATTTGGACCCAGATGGGTGAGGAGCTCCAGTACTGAGAGTATGTGAGAGAGTTTGCTTAGTCTTAAGTAGGGATAGACATTCTGGCATTCTGTCTCTTCTAGGTATTTGCAGAGAATTCTCAGAGGCAAGCATGAATCCTCTGGACAAAGAATTTACCGGATAAGTTAACTTGGAAAAAAGGACCAGCTTGGGTTGGGGACAGGGGAAACATACAGAATAGAGAAGTGAAACTGGGACAGCATTTCTGAGTTTCAGGGAGACTGTTTTTAGTCTTTCTCTGGGAGTCTTGCTTTATTTTATATGTATTATAAAATGTCATGATGTGGAAGAGGGTTGAGGNTAAGTTAACTTGGAAAAAAGGACCAGCTTGGGTTGGGGACAGGGGAAACATACAGAATAGAGAAGTGAAACTGGGACAGCATTTCTGAGTTTCAGGGAGACTGTTTTTAGTCTTTCTCTGGGAGTCTTGCTTTATTTTATATGTATTATAAAATGTCATGATGTGGAAGAGGGTTGAGGTCCTTGGAAAAGGACAACCTGTGTCAAAAGATGAGGTCATAAAATTTCAGAGAACCCACGACAGCAAGCCACAGGATCGCCTGCTCCAGCACTGGGAAGGACAGGAAGGTTAGATGGGGCTAAAAAAGAGACTTGGAAAAATTTTTTCTCATTGGGACATGCCAGTCGCACTGAAAGTCCAAGGAAGCCTTTACTTCTGAACCTGGAGGAAGGAAGTTGCGAGAACCTCGTATAAAGCTGCATGTGTGCTATGCTTGGTCACACAGCTGCGTCCGACTCTCTGCGGCCCCACGGACTGTAGCCCGCCAGGCTCCTCTGCCCGTGGGATTCTCCAGGCAAGGATACTGGAGTGGGTTGCCATGCCCTCCTCAGAGGATTTTCCAGGTTTTGAACCCAGGGTCTCCCGCATTGCACACAGATTCTTGACTGTCTGACTCACCAGGGAAGCCCTGTAAAGCTGCACAGAGAAAGATAACCTGAGATGCATCTCTGATCGTTACCTCCAGGAGGATGGTACCAACGAGAGGAGGACACTGGGCTTCTGTACCTGGACTTTACCATCCAGGGGTGCTCACAGCAGTCTGCCCTCCACCCAGCCCGCACCTTACATCCCTGTTCCTCACTTTCTTCACCCTTCTGTGTCCTCGTTTCAGTGAGGATGTCCCTCCCTCGGGGGTGTTTCTGTTAACTTTCTAGACTCAGTTAACCCCTCATGTTTGAAGCTCCATTTGTGCACTCTCTTTTTTTTCTTTATAGTAAATACAATGATAGTAACAATAAGAATGCACATTAAATAGCACAAAGTATGTGTCAGCTCTTCTAAGCAAGTCATGTGGATTACTTCATTTAATCCTCTCAGTAACCCTATGGGATAGATAGAGTCACATTTTAACTAAATCCAGGCACAGACAGATGTGCATACCAAGATTTTATGCACTATTCAGGAAAAATACTGCCACTAATAACCATAGGTTTCTAAAAATACAAGTCTTTATTTTTCAGAAATATTAAAATGTGGAAAGTTGTGTGTCTTAGGATTAGTGCAATGCTCTATGACTATCACCATTTTACACACGAGGAAGCTACATCATGTGCAAGTTAATGGATTTTCCCGAAGTCACATGTCTAGGAAATGGTAGAGTTTAGACTAGGATTTCAGAAGTCTGGTTTCAGAGTTTATCTTCTTAATCGCTAGCCTGTGCTACAATGCATAGCTACTCTGTATTTATTTGTGTAGTTCTGTGTTCAGTTCCTAGTTATCTGAGTCTGTTGCTGTAAAAAGTCAAGGATTGTGTCTGTATTATTTCCTACTTTGTCCCGCTGTCTAGCACACTGATGTTTAATAATGACTAATGGGATGAGTGAATGAAAGAAGAAACACTGGATGTGAAAATCCCATGGGCTTCTGGCTCTGCCACGTTTACTCGAAGTGTGACCTTTCTCATGCCATTTATTCTCTGGGCCTCAGTTTCTCTGTTTAATAAAAGAGAAACTTACATTAGATTTTCTCTGTGTGATCTCCAGCTCTGAAATTCTATGTACTGAAAATTTGCACTGAAAGCCAGTGCTAGGTCCAGTTGGCTCCAGAGGGTGCAGAAACAAGATCCCTCATGCTTCCTGATCCCTTGAAGGAATATACGTGTGGAAACTGAGACCGTCCTACATTTCAGCTCTCAATAAACATCATGTGATGGTCACAAACTTGAGCTCTGGGTTTGGTAGGACTGGGCCTTCAAATTCCAGCCCCTTCACTTTGAACCTGCACAACTTTGGACATATTTCTGACCCTTTCTTAACCTCTGTTTTTCTCAGTGGTAAATGGTGGTAATAATAATAATATCAGCATAGCAATCCCCAGAGGATGATTATGTGGACTGAACTAGATAAAGCATGCTAAGCATTTAGCATGGTGTCTGGTACACAAGACTTAACAAATGTTAGCTATTATTCTAGCCATGCTCAAAACATGAAGTGAATAAAGTGAGTATTAGAGGATAGTTTTTAAAAAAGGCAATTACTATGAGCCTGAACAGTTGAGGATGCCTTTTTGGAGGGGGAGAGACCAGAGTTGGACATGAAACTAAAGAATGACTGTGATAACCCTACACTGTCCAATATATATAGTAGCAAATAGCCATATGTGCCTAAAGTAAAATATTAATCCACAGTTCCCACATTTCAACTAACCAGTAGTCACATGTGATCAGTGACTGTGCATCTGAGAACATTTCTATTATTGTGGCAAGTTCAATTAGACAGCTGTGAGAGAGAGTGAAGAGTAAAATGATGTTTCATATATATTTCATTTCACTTAACGTATTGGAGCAACAGTCCTATGCTGAGGACAGTGCTATTAACTGAGATTTAACAGTGGGCAAAACCAGACACGTTGCCTGGCCTGATAGAGCTTGATCTATCGGTGTGAAAGTGTCGCTCATTTGTGTCCAACTCTTTGCAACCCCATGGACTGTAGCCCACCAGGCTCCTCTGTCAATGGAACTCTCTAAGCAAGAACTTTGGAGTGGGTAGCCATTCACTTCTCCAGGGTATCTTCCAGACCCAGAGATTGAACCTGGATCTCCTGCATTGAAGGTGGATTCTTTGTTGTCTGAACCACCAGGGAAGCCGTTGGTCAAGTGTGGGGTCACCAAACTACAGCTCACCAGCCAACTGCTCTTTTTCATAAAGTTTTATTGAAACACATCCATGTTCACTCGTTGACATATTGCCTATGACTATTTACAGTTACCGGAGAAGGCAATGGCATCCCACTCCAGTACTCTTGCCTGGAAACTCCCATGGATGGAGGAGCCCGGTAGGCTGCAGTCCATGGGGTCGCTGAGTCGGACACGACTGAGTAACTTCACTTTCACTTTTCACTTTCATGTACTGGAGAAGGAAATGGCAACCCACTCCAGTGTTCTTGCCTGGAGAATCCCAGGGATGGCGGAGCCCAATCGGCTGCCATCTATGGGGTCACACAGAGTCGGACACGACTGAAGCGACTTAGCAGCAGCAGCAGCATTTACAGTTACAACAGTAGAGTTCAGTAGTCATGACCCTAGGGCTTGTAAAACCTAACATATTTACCTTCTGACCCTTTAGAAAAAAAGAATCAACTCATGATCTAGTCGACTGATTGAATGCTTTGCCATCAGAGTTAAAGAATTTGGTTTGGTGTTTATGCTTTCCTTTTTGGGTTTGTTCATTTAACATTCAACCAGTATTTATCAAGCACCTAATTTAAGCAGAATCTCAGGCAGTGTCAGAATGAAAAGAATAGAGAAAATTGCTGCCATCATGGAGCTCACATTCTGGTAGGGGCAGGGGACAGATGATTAGAATATAGGTAGTATTAAATAAATAGCATCCTATGTTAAAGTTGACGTATTATTGAAAAAGAAAGACTACAGGAACCTAGACAGCTTATTGAAAAGCAGAGACATTACTTTGCCAACAAAGGTCTGTCTAGTCAAAGCTATGGTTTTTCCAGTGGTCATGTATGGATGTGAGAGTTGGACTATAAATAAGACTGAGTGCCAAGGAAATGATGCTTTTGAGCTGTGGTGTTGGATAAGACTCCTCAGAGTCCCTTGGACTGCAAGGAGATCAACCCAGTCAATCCTAAAGGAAATCAGTCCTGAATATTCATTGGAAGGACTGACACTAAAGCTGAAGCTCCAGTACTTTGGCCACCTGAAGTGAAGAGCCAACTCATCAGAAAAGACCCTGATGCTAGGAAAGATTGAGGGCAGGAGGAGAAGGGGATGACAGAGGATGAGATGGTTGGATGGCATCCTCGACTCCATGGACATGGGTTTGAGGAAGCTCCAGGAGATAGGGAGGCCTGGGAAGCCTGGCGTGCTACAGTCCGTGGGGTCGTGAAGAATTGGATACAACTGAGCAACTGAACAACAACAGGAAGCAAGGCTGTGAATGCAGAAGAGAGGGGTGGGTGTTCATTCCAGTAGCCTGTTCAAGGCAGGCACAGTTAAGGAGGTGAGGGAGACGCAGGCTTTGTGGGTAACTGGGGAGAACAGAGTCCAGGCGGAGGACGCAGCCGATTCAAAGGCCCTGGGGGTGGACTTTGCCTCACATACTTGGGGATGATGGTGGGAAGAATGTGTCGGGGCTTCCCTGCACACTGGGAGATGGGAACAGAGAGGGATCAGGGGGCCATGGCCTCTGTAGAACTTTTTAAAAGATGACCTTTCAGCCTGAATGCAGGGGGAAGCCACAGGAAATTCTGAGTAGAGAACTGTCATCATCTAGCATGTTTAAGAGGATTAATCTGGTCCCTCTGTTGAGAAGAGTATGCGGGGCCAGAGACAAGAGTGGTGGCAGGGAAGCTGACAGGAAGACTGATGAGATGATCTAGATCAGAGATGCTGCTAACTGGGCCAGGGAGATAGCCGTGGAAATGGAAAGAAGTGGTCAGAATCTAGATGGCGCATTTCACTCATTACAGTTATCATTTGGTATATAATCATTATTATATATAGTTATTGGATATATATCATAATATTTAGCACCAATTACATGCCAGGCATAGTGCCCAGGACTGGCGGTAGTGAGCAAAGGAAGCCACTGTCCCTTGGGGTTTTCCATCTGATGAGCTGGCCTCAGGCTTTGACATCAGGTGTGCGTGAGCTCCAGGAGCAGTTCTCACACTGCCTCTAAAGAAGAGACCCAGGAGAGGGTGGCTCTGTCTTAGCCTGCTGTCTGGGGCCGTCATGGTGGCTTGAACAGCAGAAATGTATTTTTCATGGTTCTAGAGTCTGGGAAGCCTGACATCGAGCTGCCCTGAACTGGATTTGCAGACGACCGGTGTCTCGACTGGTCACCGTGCCCACACCTGGCCTTGCCTCTGTGTGTGCACGCAGAGGGAGAGTGAGATCTCTCTGTGCCTCTTCTGAGACCACTGACCCCATCACGGGGGCCCCACTCTCATGAACTCATCTACCCTAATTGTCTCCTAAAGGCCCATCTCCAAGCATCACCACACTGGGGATTAGGTGGAATCTGGGACAACGCAAACCTTCATTCTGTTACAGACACCCATGCCCCAGGATGAGAGAGGAAGGAAGCAGTGAAACAAATATGGTCACAGTAAAGGGGGCTGGACAGAGCTCTCCCAGCCACTCTGCCACACAGGGCTGGAGCAAGAGCCAGCCGAGTAAGGAGCCACCGCCCAGAATCTAAGATGCCATCCTCGAGGGATGCCTTGAACTTGCACAAATCCGATGTCCCTTTAAACTTGGGGAGGGTAAGGATTCAGTCATGACAGTGGCCTCTCCAGTCCTTCTGAGAAGACTGTCCTGCCTGGGCAAGTGGGGGATAAGGGTAGGAGTCCAGAACAAAGAGGGGCAGAGCTGGGAGGAACCACGCCAACCACCCAGTCCATCCGCTCTTTCTATAGCTGATGAGGGTGAGTCGTCACCCTTGACCTTGGGTCAGCATCTTGGCCTGATCAAGTTAGTGGCAGAGCAGAGGTCTCCCCATCACCCTGCTGATGCCTGACTTCCTCACCTCTTGAGAACATTTTAAACCATCAAAATATTTCACCCTTAGGAAATAGGCCCCCAGCTGCAATTTGACCCAGCGCCTCCAGGAGTCTTTTACAAAGTGTGCAGACCATGTCGGCTCTTGGCATTGCTTTCCAGGCTCGTCTTGCTTGCTCATGATAGATCCATTCATTCACGCAAGGAAGGGCCTCAGTGCTGGGCAACTGGAGCCTGGCGAGCTCCCCATAAGCTCCATTCATGTTTGTCTTCTGCAGATATCGACTGAGCCCTGAAACTGAGTCAGTCCCCAGGGAGGGAGGTGGACCAGACACTGCCATCACCGTCTCTTTGCTGGCAACCAAGCTGCCCTCTGAGTGGGCTCAGTTTTGTGTTTAAAGAGGCAGTCAGAACAAAACCGTGAGAGTGAAGGCTTTGAAATCAGGCAGATCTGTGTTAAAATCTTGGCTTTACCTCTAAAGCGAAACTGGTACAGTTTTAAGCAAATTGCTTAATTTTCCCCAAGCCTCAATTTCCGGCTGTTTTTCATCAGACAAAAAGATATTCACCTTTGCTACATTATTGTGACAATTATAATCAGTAGAAAGTACCCGTTACATTATATGGCAAATATACGTGTTCAATAAATGGGAATTATTGAATCAAGGGCAAAAAGAACTCTCAGTGTGGGTACTGCTTAACCCACAAAAGACTTAATCATGATGGAATGGAAGGCGTGATGATAGAGTAGAAAGAGTTTCCATGAAACCATTTAAAACACTGCATTTAGCAGCAGCAATGGCCTTTTCTGGTTATTCGATACCACCTATAGGGAGCCAGCCCACTGCACCACACTGTCTTTCTCCTCTCTCGTGACTGCAGACATCCTTCATTTCAATGTAGGTGGTTAAAGGTCTCTGAATAGGAGGTGTGTGTNTGGCGGTAGTGAGCAAAGGAAGCCACTGTCCCTTGGGGTTTTCCATCTGATGAGCTGGCCTCAGGCTTTGACATCAGGTGTGCGTGAGCTCCAGGAGCAGTTCTCACACTGCCTCTAAAGAAGAGACCCAGGAGAGGGTGGCTCTGTCTTAGCCTGCTGTCTGGGGCCGTCATGGTGGCTTGAACAGCAGAAATGTATTTTTCATGGTTCTAGAGTCTGGGAAGCCTGACATCGAGGTGCCCTGAACTGGATTTGCAGACGACCGGTGTCTCGACTGGTCACCGTGCCCACACCTGGCCTTGCCTCTGTGTGTGCACGCAGAGGGAGAGTGAGATCTCTCTGTGCCTCTTCTGAGACCACTGACCCCATCACGGGGGCCCCACTCTCATGAACTCATCTACCCTAATTGTCTCCTAAAGGCCCATCTCCAAGCATCACCACACTGGGGATTAGGGCTTTGACATGGGAATCTGGGACAACTCAAACCTTCATTCTGTTACAGACACCCATGCCCCAGGATGAGAGAGGAAGGAAGCAGTGAAACAAATATGGTCACAGTAAAGGGGGCTGGACAGAGCTCTCCCAGCCACTCTGCCACACAGGGCTGGAGCAAGAGCCAGCCGAGTAAGGAGCCACCGCCCAGAATCTAAGATGCCATCCTCGAGGGATGCCTTGAACTTGCACAAATCCGATGTCCCTTTAAACTTGGGGAGGGTAAGGATTCAGTCATGACAGTGGCCTCTCCAGTCCTTCTGAGAAGACTGTCCTGCCTGGGCAAGTGGGGGATAAGGGTAGGAGTCCAGAACAAAGAGGGGCAGAGCTGGGAGGAACCACGCCAACCACCCAGTCCATCCGCTCTTTCTATAGCTGATGAGGGTGGGTCGTCACCCTTGACCTTGGGTCAGCATCTTGCCCTGGTCAAGTTAGTGGCAGAGCAGAGGTCTCCCGATCACCCTGCTGATGCCTGACTTCCTCACCTCTTGAGAACATTTTAAACCATCAAAATATTTCACCCTTAGGAAATAGGCCCCCAGCTGCAATTTGACCCAGCGCCTCCAGGAGTCTTTTACAAAGTGTGCAGACCATGTCGGCTCTTGGCATTGCTTTCCAGGCTCGTCTTGCTTGCTCATGATAGATCCATTCATTCACGCAAGGAAGGGCCTCAGTGCTGGGCAACTGGAGCCTGGCGAGCTCCCCATAAGCTCCATTCATGTTTGTCTTCTGCAGATATCGACTGAGCCCTGAAACTGAGTCAGTCCCCAGGGAGGGAGGTGGACCAGACACTGCCATCACCGTCTCTTTGCTGGCAACCAAGCTGCCCTCTGAGTGGGCTCAGTTTTGTGTTTAAAGAGGCAGTCAGAACAAAACCGTGAGAGTGAAGGCTTTGAAATCAGGCAGATCTGTGTTAAAATCTTGGCTTTACCTCTAAAGCGAAACTGGTACAGTTTTAAGCAAATTGCTTAATTTTCCCCAAGCCTCAATTTCCGGCTGTTTTTCATCAGACAAAAAGATATTCACCTTTGCTACATTATTGTGACAATTATAATCAGTAGAAAGTACCCGTTACATTATATGGCAAATATACATGTTCAATAAATGGGAATTATTGAATCAAGGGCAAAAAGAACTCTCAGTGTGGGTACTGCTTAACCCACAAAAGACTTAATCATGATGGAATGGAAGGCGTGATGATAGAGTAGAAAGAGTTTCCATGAAACCATTTAAAACACTGCATTTAGCAGCAGCAATGGCCTTTTCTGGTTATTCGATACCACCTATAGGGAGCCAGCCCACTGCACCACACTGTCTTTCTCCTCTCTCGTGACTGCAGACATCCTTCATTTCAATGTAGGTGGTTAAAGGTCTCTGAATAGGAGGTGTGTGTCTACCTGCCAGGGAGTGAGGGAAATGTATAGCTTTTCTACCGAACATACCAAGACTATCCATGAGAATGGGACACCCAGGAATTCAAGTTGCTCCCCTCGAGTCAAGCAGGGTCAGCTGCCTCACCCTGTGCAGTGTGAGCCGACGCTGCAGTTTCTCACATGACCACAGATGGACGTGGCAGTGAAGCCTAACCCTAGGGGAGCAGGCCGCTTGGGCTGACATTGCTTCATTTTAGTGGCTCATGGCGAGTCTCTCTCGTGTACCAGTCAATGTGGCATAAACATGTTTTGTAGAAGGATGTGTATCTTAGGGCTGGAAAGGATGCTCTCTTGCACCTAAGCTGTTGCTAGAAAGTGGGGGCTGCCTTGAGTGGGGGTGAGGAGGGGAAGGAGAGGTTTGTGTGCTGATGTGCTGTCAAGCGAAACGGGCAAAGGGAGTGGGATGGATGAGAAAGGAAAGAAGGGAACAGGAGGACGAGAGAAATGAAGGGAAAGAGGCAGAAAAGGAGGGGCTCTGGAACAAGCAGGACAGGAGTGTCTTCCTTGTTCCAGGCACCTTTACACACCGTGTCTCATGTCCTCTTCATCTTCTCATTAACCCTTGAAGCAGGCAGATCGTCCTTTTTATCTCTTGTTTTGAAGAAGGGGAGATGAAGGTGGGTCTGGGGATTTTGCTTGGGCCTCTGACTCAAATTCAGTTCTTTTCAGTGCAGAGGGATACAGAGGAAAAAAGGCAGGCAGACAGAGAGTGGATGGATGTGCAACAGAGGAAGGGGCCAGGACAGAGACGCAGAGACCAAAGGGAGACAGAAGCAGCAGCAGAGGCGCTAAAGGTGGGAAACGAGACCGAGATGGATGGAAAGAGTGAACCACGGAACAGGAGAGAGGGAGAGGCAGAGGCGGGCGCAAAAACCTGCACCTGAATTTAATCAGGAGTGAGGGTCGCACAGTGAAAGTGAGTTTGTCCTGCTGATTGTACACATGATATAGAATGGTACGGCATTCCAGATGGAAGGAACTGGAGAGGACAATCTTCTCATGTCCCAGGAAGCTTACTCTGCTCACCTGCCTAGAGCTGAGGCTAAGTTTGAGGAAGGGACTCCTCTGCAGCAGAGTACAGATGTCATATGCCCTCCCCCGGTTCTCTCCATGTCCCCCAGTTTCTGGTTGGGAGAAGGCCAGAGTCGGTACTTGTGAGTGTCTGGACCGCCTTGCAGTCTGGCGAGGATGGTGCAGGCAGAGGGCACGATGCCTGCGTGCGGCCCACTGTACCCTGTGCGTGCCTGAAAACTCATTACTCTTTTTGTCTTAATTCTGTAAATGAAATTTGACTTTAAACTCACAGAGATAGCTGATGCTTGGGGAAAAACATCAATGCATCTTTTTTGGTGGAGTACAGAACTCTTTTGCAAAATGAGTAATTACCCTCTGCTTAATTTATTTTGTATATTTCATTTTGCTGTTTCAGGCTTTGTGCAGGCGGGGGGATGACTGCATTATTAATCACTGTGTGTTCTGAATGGGATGAGTCTATATTTTATCCTCACAGCATTCTGTGAATGGGAGAGGACGGGGCATATGTTCCTCATCTTCTGGGAGACAGGATGAGGCTCAGAGGGATGAAGGGGCTTGAGCAAGGCCACTCGTTAACCGGTGGGGAAACAGAGCTGACGGTCCCATGGCAAAACTACCCCCCAGGCCTTGCGTTCTCCCTGCACCTGTAAGCTGCAGCACAGTGTGGTGGGGGCCCAGGGAGAGCCACCAAGGTGGGTGGTTTTGAGTGAGATAGAGGGTCGTGTTGAACTTCTCCATCCTGCCTGGCACAGTGTCGGGGAGCGCTGACTCCAGAGTCACACAGAAAGAGGTTCGGATCCAGACCCTGTTGTGTTCCCGCTGTGTCATCTGGAAGCCAGTCATTTAACCTCTGAGAGTTTTGATGACCTCATCTGTAAAACCAGGATATTAGCATCTGATTCACAGAATACTTGAACGGATTAATGCATGCTTAATGAGATCCGTATGGGCCTTCCTGGCGGCTCAGTGGCAGAGAACCCACCTGCCAGTGCAGGAGACACAAGAGACCTGGGTTCGATCCCCGGGTGGGGAAGATCCCTGGAGCAAAAAAAGGCACTGCAGTGTTCTTGCCTGGGAAATCCCTAGCACAGAGGAGCCTGGCTGGCTACAGTCTGTAGAGTCGCAAAGAGCTAGACGCGATTGAAGCAGCTGAGCACACGTGCACATATCTTAACCTTGTCTTTTCCCCAAATTACAACCTAGGGACCCAGGATAAGAGTTATGGTCAGGGGAGGACATTAAACAACCAGTGTCCTAATAATAGTCATGACAGTAGCAGGTTATGATTCTGGAGCCCACACTGGGAAAAGCATTCTTGGTGGTGTTCAGTGTGAGGGGAAGGCCTGATTAACGTCATTCTAGGACTGAGGAAACCAAGTCTTGGCCAGAGATCAGCAGTTTTACAAAGCCACAGAGCATTAGGGGACGAGTGCGGAGTTTGAAGCCTGTTCTAAGCCCAGTTCTTGTCTTCTCTGCTTTAAACCACCTCTCCCCATGCATAACGCTTGGATTTATCTTTGTGGAATTTGTGAGAGAGGATACTGAGGTGTCCAGGGGCTGTTTCCCTGCACCTCTATAACTAGGATGGGATTTCTCACTGCCTGATCCAGCTGATCCAGTGTTCCTGCTGGTCCAGAGAGACAAAAGGGCTATGATGTCCCATTTACTCTCTGACCTGCCTCCACACCCATCCTTTCTTCTTCTTGAAAACCCCTTCTTCCCCTTTAGAGAAAGGCAGTGCAGCCTGGGACAGCCTCACAGTCGCTGGAACCAGCCCCCTAGATTCCAGTCCTCTTTGCCCTGTGACTCTAGGTAAGCAAGTTACTTAGCCCCTCTGGGCCTCAGTCTCCTCATCTGTAAGGTGGGTTTGAAAATAGAACCTACTTTATAGGGTTGCGAGGGTCACATGAGTGAATCTAAATAGAGAAATTCCAGCACTACCTGGCAGTTAGGAATCTCAGGGTTCCCTCTTATTATCACCCTCCTCTTCACTGGTGAGCCTCTGGCCCAGGGGTAGAATTTGAAGCTCCTTCTTCTGGGTCCTGTAGCTCTTTGCACACACGCCCCTCTCCAGTCTGAAACACACCTCGTGGTAATATATTTTCTTCTCAGTCTCTCCACTCAAGAGTCACTGTGTGACGGCAGAGACTCAGATGGATTCATCTCTGTGCACGAATCCCACCCGTGCTAGGCACAGAGGGATTGTACAGAGAAGGCAAGATAGTCTGAAGAAGTACAGTCTGTACCAGAGATGGACAAAGACCAGGCGGGAGGGGAAGAAAGGATTTAGCCCAACAGTAAGCCCAGGAGAAGAGTGGCAGCTTCGAGGTGCCAAGGACACCAGGCCAGGGAAACAGCACAGCCTGGGGGAGTCCAGCCTGGACAGCAGCGCAGGGTAATGGCAGTGCTTACAGGACGGGTGGGACACTACCAACAGCTTCACGCGCTGAATGCCGCATTCATGGCTGGTGATGGGGCCCTTGTTTTTAATATGTTCTCTCCAACCCTTGTGACAGTTTTTGAAGCTGGGTTTAAGATGTCCATTTTCTGATAAAGAAACAGAGGCACAGAGAAGTGTGGTGAAATATCCAGGTCACTCAGTCTGGGAGGAGGAGGCCAAAGGTTCAGCCGCAGGTGTTTTGATTCCAGAGTGATGCTCTTTCCCTTTCCTGGGGCTGTGACCCTTGGCCCCCCACCCCTCTAACCCATTCCAGGCTGATCCGAGGAGCTTGGGTGATGCAGGCTCTGGGGTGGAGGGTGAGGAGTGGTGGATGGCAGCCCCTCGCCCAGCAGGGCTAGCTCTGTGCATGCCTGTTAGGAATCCCATGCTGCTTAATTAGAACCAGATTCGTTCTGGTTATCGGAGATGTCTGTGTCTCTATCTGTTCCAGGCTTTTAGATTGTTTTCACCCTCCATCCACCATAATTTTAAGGGAGTCTCTTACTTCCATGCTTTCCCCCAGAACCTTATTTGTAGATAATTGTGGGGGGGGTGTGCGGAGAGGCACTCAGGAATGGAGGAGGCTGGGAAGAGAGAGGATGGAGCTGGTGGAGAGGAGTCACCATGGCTAAGACCTGGCGGGGGTGGGGAGGGGGGGCGGCGGTCCTAGCATGGCCTGGCTGGTGGCTGCTTTTCAGAGCTCCAGGCATCCCACATGCATCTGCCCATGTGAGCTGAGTCAACAGCCAGCTGGCCCCTGTGTAGCCTGGATTAAGGACTGTCATCTCCATCAGACCCGGTCACCAACCTGTGTAACCACCACCTTTTGGCCTCTGTGTTTTTTCGTTTTTCTCCTTCTTGATCTCAAAGGCACAATTGGGAAAGGCAACAAGGCAACTGAGATGCAGGCATCCACCTTTGTCTCAAATGCTTTGGGAAGAATAAGGCCAGCTTGTCTCACTCCAGCAGCTTAAAAGAAAAGGGGGGGACATCAGAGGTATCTCCATCAGACCCAGTCACCAACCTGTGTAACCACCACCTTTTGGCCTCTGTGTTTTTTCGTTTTTCTTCTTCTTGATCTCAAAGGCACAACTGGGAAAGGCAACAAGGCAACTGAGATGCAGGCATCCACCTCTGTCTCAAATGCTTTGGGAAGAATAAGGCCAGCATGTCTCACTCCAGCAGCTTAAAAGAAAAGGGGGGACATCAGAGATACCCACCCAAGGTTGCTTCAGATGTCATCAAGGCCGACCTCCTCACTGTACAGATAGAGAAACTGAGTCACAGGGAGGGGGGAGACCTGCCCGAGGTCACGCCGCACATTTGGCTGAGTTAACTTCTAAAGTCCTCTTCACTTCATAAAGGTCTGAATTATGTCCTGTGAGTTCACTCCAGGGGTGTTTCTCTGACTCTTAAGCCTCTATTCTCTGAACTCCTGAGCTTCCCATACACAGCCTGCCTCCAGCTCCAACCCCTCAAGAAATGCTAACCTCGGGTCATAATACCAGAGCACGTTAGGGATGGAACCAAGAACTGGAATCTGAACAAGATTTGGAAGGCGATTTGGGAATCTGAGTACTAGTTACTCATTTTGCAGATGGGAAGACTGAGGTCTGCATAAGTGGAGTGATTTGCCCAAGTGTGCACAGGGGTCAGCACTGTAAAATGGATCCCCTGATGGCACTGCTTGTATTCGGAACTGCCCGAATGGTCTCATTCCCTCGCTAGATAGTTATTTTGCCACTTCATTTCCCTTCATTTCCAAGGTCCTGGCAAGCCCTGGTCTCTCGTCTGTTGAGCACGTTTCTCTCACTTCTCTGGCTCTGCTTTTCTCAAGAGGAAGGGTCGGGGCAGACCCAGCTCAAGACGTAGGTCCTGGTCTGCAGATGAGTCTTGCACGGCCCTGTGCTTGCCAGGAAAGCCACGGGCAGTTAGAACAGGAGAGGTGCAGGGAGGGAGAGTGACTGGGCGGGGGGGAGATCGGCTCGGCCAGTGACGAAGGACTTCGGACTCTGCCAGGGCTTGTGAACTCTATTGTGAAAGCACCTGGAAGCCCCAGGGGAGTTTCTGAGCTGAGATGTGGGCGCAGGCATTCTCTGAGAAGGGAACCGGCCAGCACTCAGGTTGCTGGGCAGACGCTGAAGGTAGGTCTCCAGTGATAAGACTTTTTCAGTGGGGCACGTGGGCAATGCTCAGGGCCGGCACCAGGGAGAGCTGGGAAGGAATGCGTTCAAGGAATTAGTGGGATTCAGGTGCTATTTGGATTCAGTTTAGTTCAATCACTCAGTGGTGTCTGACTCTTTGCGACCCCTTGGACTGCAACACACCAGGCTTCCCTGTCTATCACCAACTCCCTGAGCTCACTCAAACTCAAGTCCATTGAGTCGGTGACGCCATCTCGTCCTCTGTCATCCCCTTCTCCTCCTGCCTTCAATCTTTCCCAGCATCAGGATCTTTTCCAGTGAGTCAGTTCTCATATCAGGTGGCCAAAGGATTGGAGTTTCAGCTTCAGCATCGGTTCTTCCAAAGAATAGTCAGGACTGATTTCCTTGATGATGGACTGGATTGATCTCCTTGCAGTCCAAGGGACTCTCAAGAGTCTTCTCCAACACCACAGTTGAAAAGCATCAATTCTTCGGCACTCAACTTTCTTTATGCTCCAGTTTCCACATCCATACATGTCTACTGGAAAAACCATAGCCTTGACTAGACGGACCTTTGTCAGCAAAGTAATGTCTGAGCCTCTTCTGCTCTGTGTGAGGTCCTGGGTTCATTCCCCTGCATCTCCAAACAGCCTAGGGTTTATTATCGACTATAGATGAGTGGTATTGATTTTTAAAATATTTACTCTTTAGGTCTCTTAAGCCCCATTTATAGAGTTCTCATTTTATGTTATATGCATTCTCACTCCATAAACTCTTGGGTAAGGAAAAACAGAACCCCTCAGTTATGAGCAATCTGAGTTTCTCTTGTGTGAGGCTCTCCTGCTGCTGCTGCTGCTAAGTCGCTTCAGTCGTGTCCGACTCTGTGCGACCCCATAGATGGCAGCCCACCAGGCTCCCCTATCCCTGGGATTCTCCAGGCAAGAACACTGGAGTGGGTTGCCATCTCCCTCTCCAATGCATGAAAGTGAAAAGTGAAAGTGAAGTCGCTCAGTCGTGTCTGACTCATAGCGACCCCATGGACTGCAGCCCACCAGGCTCCTCTACCCATGGGGTTTTCCAGGCAAGAGTACTGGAGTGGGTTGCCATTGCCTTCTCCGAGGCTCTCCTAAACCACTTCAAAGTTGACGGTGCTTTCATTATCATCATGAAGCCAGTGGACTGGTGAAATGGTTTAGCGTGTGCACCCTGGAATCCTCTTGTTTTGTCCTGGATCTGCCGCACAGATGCATGAACTTCATCAAGTGGCTTCGCTGCTCTGAGTTTGTTTCCTAATCAGTAATGATGCTGGTATCACCTTTCTGCTGGAAGATCAGTGATGCATTTTGAAAAGTCCTTTCAACAGTCTGTGGCATATTTCTTCTTGCTGAAAATATCATTAGCTATGTTTTGTTTCGGTTTGGTTAATTTTTTCCCCTGGACCTGTGCATGAGTGCTAAGTTGCTTCAGTCATGTCTGACTCTTTGCGATTCTATGGACGGTAGCTCACAAGGCTCCTCTTTCCATGGGGATTCTCCAGGCAAGAATACCTCAGTAGGTTGTCATGCTTTCCTCAGGGGATCGAACCCATGCCTCTTACATCTCCTGCATTGGCAGGCAGGTTCTTTACCATTAGTGCCACCTGTGAAGTCCATCCTATAGGTTTAGATTACCATAAATAATACATTCAAGGATAGTAATAGTGGCATTCATTTGTAATGCCAAAAAGCTGAGGGAAACACACACACGCAGATGCCCATCAGTAATGGCTCCTGCATTGCAGGCTGGCTCTACAGATGAGCCACTAGGGAAGCCCCCTTTTTTCTAGACCAGAGGGGCCAATATAGCATCTTGTTTTAAGGGAAAGGATAAATGCTTTCTAGATGAACGATGGTCTCAATTTCAAGGTGTGCCCTTGGCCAAGCCAAAGGAACCTCAGTTTCTTTATCCATCTGTTTGGGGCAGCTTGGATGAAATAATCTCCAAGCTGGTCCCCACGTTCCCTGGAAAACACGTTGCCCTCGTCAGTGGCCCCTTCTACTGAAGGACGCAGGCACTGATGAAGGCATCAGTCAGAGGGGCCACCTTCTCCAGACCCCACAGCTCAGAGGGCCTGGTCCCCACCTGTGAGAGTGCCAGATGAGTGTAAAGCCTTCTTCCTAATCCCGCCCTGCTGGCTGGCTCCCTCCCTCCCACCC
>SJYX01008482.1:114895-151733 GCA_006410675.1 Oreotragus oreotragus | reverse complement strand
ATCCCCTTAGGATTCCATTTTCACTTGCCTCCGACTCAGTCATCACTTATCATCACGGCCCAGGGACACGGGCCGCTGTTCATTTTCCCGTTCACTCTACTTGTCACTGCAGCTTGAAAAGGCCTTTCCCTGGGCCCTCAGAACAAGTGTGCACAGCACCCTTTCCTGTTCTGACTCCGACTGGGCCACCTGGGGCGTCTACCCCTCTGCGTCACCTGGCCAGGCATGTGGTAGGCGGGCTGGGCATAACATGACCAGGGGCCTGCTTTGTGCCAGGAGTGGTGAAGACGCTTGACATATGTCACTGCGTGGCATCTCGCGGACCACGCTCACGACTAGTACCGGGAGGAAGGCTCTCTGGCCTCACTGTAAAATCAGGAAACGGAAGCTCAGACTCAGCGGGTCACTTGCCCAGGGTCGTGGAGTCAGGTCTTCAAAGCTCCTGCTGTGCAGCTTCTAATCACAAACATCACGACAATAAACATAACCACAAGGGCAAGAGCAAGGGATGCTGCCTTTAATTTGACGATTCTCATGAGTGAGAAAACACAGGTTAGAGGAGAGGAAGCCCCTTCAAACTACCTGCACTGATGATTTCCAGAATCATCCACGGCATCCAAATGACTTCCAAAATTCAAAGAAGACTAAAGGTTAAGAATTACTCTTCCAAATATCCCCTGTTCAAAAGTAGACACTTTATATAGTGATTGCATTGAATTATATTACCCATGTGATGAAAGGTTATTGGGTTGATTCCTAGGTAGTAGCGATAAGCGTCAGGGATGCATCAGACCTTCTGTTAATTGAGCATCTTCTGTGTACCAGTCTTACCCAAGTATATGGTTGGCCACAAATTTCAGTTGGGTTTTTCTGTAGCGTCTTATGACATCCATGACAACACTGGGAGGAAGATACCATTTGACTCCTTTAAGTGACACAAAGCTGAGGCTCAGAGAGGGTGACTAAGCTTGCCAGGCTTGTGAACAGAGGAGCAAACAGCCAAGGCTAGGCCCTCTCTGACTCCTTCCCAAGCCATGTGACGGCTCTCTNTTGGGTTTTTCTGTAGCGTCTTATGACATCCATGACAACACTGGGAGGAAGATACCATTTGACTCCTTTAAGTGACACAAAGCTGAGGCTCAGAGAGGGTGACTAAGCTTGCCAGGCTTGTGAACAGAGGAGCAAACAGCCAAGGCTAGGCCCTCTCTGACTCCTTCCCAAGCCATGTGACGGCTCTCTCTAAGGGGACGTAGGTTAAGAGAGTGTGGAAGAGGGCATAGGTGTAGGAGATCAGGGGGTGCTGCAGGAACGTTTTTCTCATGGTAGACTGAATTATTGTCTGGTCCTCATGTCTCTAGAGTACTATTATGCATTTACATCCTTGGCATGCTTGATAGTGAGAAAAGTGAGATTTCTTCCCTGCCCTGTCTTCAGGCTTGGCTCAAGAGTTGCTCTGGCCAGTAGGTTGGTCGCAGATATGATATGAAGTGAAGTCTGAAATGATAGGAAATGAAGTTTGGAATGTGCTGTGGCTGGCCTGGCTCTCTTACGTCCCTGCCTGTCACCATGAGAAAACCACATTCCGAGTAGTGGCTGGTCCAAGGAGGATGCGGGTCACACAGAGCAGAGTGGGAGCAACTGAACTTGGAGCCAAGTGCAGCTGAGGCCCAGCTGGCTCAGTCCACCCAGGGGTGGAATGGAGCAGAAGGCTGCTTAGTCACCGACAATAAAATTCTGTGGGTTTCGTTACACAGCGTCAGTGCAACAAACCTGTCTGATGTACCTCAGGCCTCTATTTCCTTCTATAAGTAACGACCTGGTGGTTTTTTTAACCCTTAGTACCAGAGATCAAATCGCCAACATCTATTGGATCATAAGAAAAAGCAAGAGAATTCCAGACTAACATCTACTTCTGTTTTATTTGACTATGCCAAAGCCTTTGACTGTGTGGATCACGGCAAACTGTGGAAAATTCTTAAGGAGATGGGAATCCCAGACCAATAATAAAGAATCCTAGTACCTAGCACACAGTTGCTACTTACTAGGTGGCTCAGTAACTGGTAAAAGGACCCACCTGCCAATGCAGGAGATGCAAGAGGCATGGGCTCGATCCCTGCGTCAGAAAGATCGCCTGAAGAAAGAAACGGCAGCCTGTTCCAGTGTTCTTACCTGGAAAGTTCTATGGACAGAGAGCCTGACGCGCTACAGCCTTTGGGGTCGCAAAGAGTTGAACGTGACTGAACATGCGTGCGCATGTGCACACACACACCCACACACACACACACACCCACACTAACGAACACTATGGAAATACACACACCCCCACACTAATCAGCACTATGAAAACATACTCAATCAGATCCCCTTACAGGGGCCACTTTAATGAAGAGACTAAACTTTTTTTTTAATGATATATATCTTAAACATTTTTTAATATAAATTTATTTTAATTAGAGGTTAACTACTTTACAATATTGTATTGGTTTTGCCATACATCAACATGAATCTGCCACAGGTGTACACGTGTTCCCCATCCTGAACACCCCCTCCCTCCTCCCTCCCCGTATCATCCCTCTGGGTCATCCCAGTGCACCAGCCCCAAGCATCCAGTATCATGCATCGAACCTGGACTGGCGATTCATTTCATATATGATATTATTAAGGTCTGCATTATCAATCACTTGTAAATTCATGTTTTTAATGTGTCAGGATACTTTAAAACATTATGTTTTGAAAAATAGTTTCTGTTTTTAAACGTAATACATTCTCATTGTAGGAAACTCAGAAATGTCAAAGGCATATAAAGGAAAAAAATCAGGAGCATGTTACTGGATGTATGAAAGTATTGAGCGCCAGTGGAGTGGAAAGGACGCTGGCGTAATAGCCAAGAGTCCTGGGTGCTAATCTTGACTCGTTAAGAGGCTAATCCACTTACTTGGCTAAATGTCTTCACATTCTGAGCCAGAGTTTCCCCATCTGGAAGGTGAAGCTGGGAAGATTTTAATTAGATGAGCTGTACAAACCTCTTCTGCTCTGATGTGAAACAGAAATTATATTGTAGCCATTTCATCAACTTTCATGTTTACCCTTTTCAATTCCTTGGCAAATACCTGTCATGGATGTAAAAAAGTCTTCTTTTAGTCTTCAGCAAAATCATCATTATTCTAAAGGAATTCAGCCTGAATTCATGATAATTGCAGTATATTTATATATTCACTAAGTCATCCAGTCATTCATTCATCCATTCGGTAAATGAGTCTCCAGCCCTTCATCAGATATGATATAACTACTAGGATATAGAGATGATTACAAAAAGATTTTTGCAATCAAGAGACTCCTAGTTTAGTGGGAGAAACAGGTGAAAAATGTCCCTATCCCTTTGACATAGGCATTACTATTGTGAAGTATTTGTTGTCATTTAGTTGCTAAGTTGCATCCTGCTCTTTGTGACCCCATGGGCTTTAGTCTATCAGGCTCATCTTTGCATGAGATTTCCCGGGGAGGAATGCTGGAGTGGGTTACCATTTCCTTCTCCAGGGGTCCTTCCCTACACAGGGATTGAACCCATGTCTCCTGCTTGGCAGGTGGATCCTTTACTACTGAGCCACCTGGCATCTCCATTGTGAAGTGTACGCCTGGATTTCTTTATGTGCCAGGCAGGGCAGCAGGTGCTGGATGCAGTGGTGAGCAGGTTGGCAGCCATCGCGTTTTCCAGGGAGCATCGGCTGTAGTGACAGGAGTTAGGGAGCCTGGACATTCACAGTCAGCACAGGAAGAGCAAGTCAGCATGCGTCCCTGGGAGCTGACCTTCAGCAAGTCAGCATGTCATGGAGAGCTGACCTTCAGCAGTCTGGCCACCCTGGATACAAAGGCAGGATTGAGGATGGGACTCACCCAGGGAAGGGGTTAACCCTCAAGTCCTGCTGTCAGAGACTTGCATCTTGCAAGAAGGTAATGCTTGGTTGTGAATAGTGGAGAGTTCGCTGAGCCAGCAAAATGGGAAGTGGTGGGGGGTGGTCAATAAAGCCAATAGCCATGGCATTGAGGGAAATCCTGCCAGAGACACACAGCCCAGCTGCTAAGAGTGATCAGAGTTAAGGTTAAAGCAAGGAGTGTCCAGAAAGCTGCTGCTGCTGCTGCTAAGTTGCTTCAGTCGTGTCCATACTCCTGCTTTTCGCCCTCCCTCACTTCCTGTTCTCCAGGCAGCCTCCAGGGTGGATACTTCTCATTTGCAAAATACATATTTGTTGTATAATGAGCGGCAGTAATTAATGATCCATTCCAGGGCAGGGGAAACTTGCCTAGTAAGCACACACGGAAGAAAGAGAAAAATATGGCAGCGCCCTTTTTTTCTGTATAGATTTCTCATTCTCACTAATATTCCCAAAACGAAAGAAGGGGAGAAAAAATGACCTGCGCCCTGTCCCAAGTCACTGATAGGAGAGACAGGAACCTCAGCCCTTCCATGGAGAAGAGCCCCCTGCCCCACCAGCTCCTGGCTTACCCCTGCCCAGCTTCCCGTCCCTGTGCCAGGGGTAACCACTTCACCTCTCCTGTTATGAATCACGAAGCCTGTGGCTTGTGGCAGATCATAAATCAGGCCTGGGAGTCTCGAGGACAAATCCCAGGACTTTTCATCTTTAATATTAGACGTGCTTAAAGTGGTGAATATTTCATGAAGGGACTGTTGCATTTTAACACATCATTAGTGACTCCTCCCCCTCCCCCTCGGGTTGATTATTCTGATCCAAATCTCAAGGATCTCCGCTCTTTCCCTCAGTTTTCCTAACCTCCGGCAACAGTCAATCCATTAAGTTGCACATATTTGCAGCAGTGACATTCAGTGGAAGACCCTTGGGGATGTTATTGGAGGGGAGAATTACAGAGAGCTTCCCTGCCTGCAAGCAGCCCCTCTTATTTACTAGGTATCCAGAGGAGAGGAGAGGTACATCGATCTCTGTCTCTCTCTTCTCTTCTCTCTCTCTGTTTCTCTTTCTCTCTTTGTCTTTCAACAATCTTGTTCTAAATATTTTGAATATTCCCTCTGATCTATTCTTTTCTCCACATTATATCTTACTACCCTTTTAGTTTGACCAACATTTGTTAAGCCCAGGCTGTTTGCCAGATACTTGCTGATGCTGACTTTACAAAGATTAAGCAGCATTGGAATATATAAAAGGAATGAAAGTGTTAACACTCAGAATACTTTGTATAAGGTCAAATGCCTAACACTGATAATGAATCAGGGGAAACAATAAGGCTATTTGATGAATACAAACATTTTTCTTAAAGCTGTTAATGGGTGATAGTTTTAGAACCTGTGTTACCCTGGCGTCGCGTTCACTGCTATGTTTTGTTTTGATTGCACAAGGTTGAGAAAACTCATTCGTAAGACTCGAAGTGAGTAAGAAGCGTGAGCTTGTTAGCACCTCGTCTCTCAGTCTCAGGATCCTGGTCAATGAAACAAAGATGATAGGAGAATTTTTTTTAATGAGGACTGCATAAAATCCATTTCTCTGGCCACCAGAGCTCTCCACTGTCCTCAGTTCTAGCATGTAATGTCTGAGTGTTTAGCCTTCATTGTTTTTATTATTGGGAGATTTCAAACTAAAATGTCTTAAGGAACATTAAAATCTAAACGTTTCAAAGTCTGAATCTCCTACAGTAAGCTAGATGTTTCCATGAAACATAATTTGAAAATACTTGGGTCAAGCCAACCAGAATGACTGTAGGACTAAAGAACTGCAGTCATACTTGACTGGCTCTAAGGAATGGTACAGTATTTCACAGCTTTTTTTTTTTTTTTAATAGAATCTATTTTTGGTAAAGCATCTGAGAACATTCTACAACTATATCTTAGGAAAATCTAACAACTAATTGAATCAAAACATTTTCCCCCAACCTTAAGGAGTCAGCAGTGGGAAGGCACAGGGAAGGCAATGGCACCCCACCCCAGTACTCTTGCCTGGAAAATCCAATGGACAGAGTAGCCTTAAGCCAGAAAGAAAAACACCAATACAGTATACTACCACACATATATGGAATTTAGAAAGATGGTAATAAAGACTTTAAAAATGGTCCACATTTTTTAAAAAAAGACTTAAAAAATTAAATTGCTGGGGGTTTTTGCATTCTTTACAAAAATGTTATTCCATAAAATATCTAAATAGCATTTTGTGTTAATAAATATCAGTGGCTCTTTGATTTAAAGGCAGTAAAATATAAGCTAATTGTAAAAGTTTTCCATATGTTCATATTATTTTCCAGTGACATGACTCTGCCCATATATTTAGAAACCGGTTATTTTGGCAAGAAAAAGACTGTTGAATTCTAGAAAGTACAAAGTAGACACAAACGAAGGTGTTTGAACCTAGAAAGGGAAGGGTCATTTTCTATAAATGACTTTTTCACTGTTTCTCAATGGCACCCCACCCCAGTACTCTTGCCTGGAAAATCCCATGGGCGGGGGAGCCTGGTGGGCCGCAGTCCATGGGGTCGCTAAGAGTCGGACACGACTGAGCGACTTCACTTTCACTTTAGACTTTCATGCATTGGAGAAGGAAATGGCAACCCACTCCAGTGTTCTTGCCTGGAGAATCCCAGGGATGGGGGAGCCTGGTGGGCTTCCGTCTATGGGGTCGCACAGAGTCGGACACGACTGAAGCGACTTAGCAGCAGCAGCAGCANTTTCTCTTTCATGCATTGGAGAAGGAAATGGCAACCCACTCTAGTGTTCTTGCCTGGAGAATCCCAGGGACGGGGGAGCCTGGTAGGCTGCCGTCTATGGGGCCACACAGAGTCGGACATGACTGAAGTGACTTAGCAGTGGGAAGGCAGCACTCTTCCAGAAATGAACTCTGAAGATACATCAGGAAACAGGACGTGTGCGCCCAGAATGAACTTGGCCAATGAGAAACTATACTTAAGGCAGCAGCGGATGCTAGTGAGGCTGTGTCCAACCACGTATAAGGCATGGCCAGAAAATGACAACACGTGGATGCATGGATGGATGGATGGTTTGGTAGATGGAAGGGAAGCGGACAAGAGGGAAGATGAGGGGAGGGGAAAGAGGCAAGTAAAGCCAATAAGACCACCACCAACAAAACAAAACAAAGTCTGAAGATGGTAGATGGAAACAATTTTTCCGCAAGAGGAAATCAGAGGTATTATATTTGGAAGAGGTGGCATTTGATTTGGGCCTTATAAATAAACGTGAATTGTTCATTCAGGTGGAGAGAGTTCAGTTTTCTGATTACACTTTTAGCACAAGAGTACTTTATCATAATTTAACTATTTGAAAACAGGACGTCCATGTGTAGCCACCAGCTCACTCTCTGTCTCATTTAGTCACGAGCTCCTTCAGCACCTGGGTTGCACCTTTGACCTCTGCATCCCCAGTGCTGAGCAAAGAGCTCAGCAGGGAGGGTGGCCAGGGCTTGCTGAGTGAATAACTGAGTAAATGAACAATGAATGAACTCTGTTAACCACAGTGGCAGATGGGCTAGAACATTCTCTTTCCATGGCCTTTGCTAAAACGAGGCAGCTCCCTTTATTTTCCAGGAAAATAAGGACACCAGGAGAGAAGACTGTTTGGGGCAAGCAGTATTTCACAAGATCCTTTCCTCTTTTGGCTTACAGGAGAGTGCAGCTGCCACGAAGGCTACGCCCCTGACCCGGCTCACAGACACCTGTGTGTGCGCAGTGACTGGGGGCAGAGTGAAGGGTGAGTAGCAAAGAACATCAGGCGAGGCAGGGACAGTGGGGGCCCTCCACTGCGCCCCATAGATGCCACTTCCTTTGCAGTGGTTGTGTTCCTGGGGAAGTGAATCCTATTTCCCGCTGAATCCCAGTTTAGTTTTGAAGGTACATGACTGATGACAGATCTTCTAGAGAACAAATGTTAAGTGTAGCTCACCCTCCCAAACCATAAGTAATCAAAGAACACTCTCTTGAGTGGAATAATGAAGAAGAAGAGTCATATATTTTATGTGTAAACTCCAAAAGGGACCAAGAGGACTTTGAAATCCTGAGTCCTTCTGTGAAATGGAGACTGGTATAATATAAATAGACTTACTCTATCATTACCTCTGCAAAATTCGATAATTTGTAGCATTCTTCAGCAGTGTCCATATATGAATAGCATCTGCTTCTGACTAATACCATCTCTTATCCTTTCCCTTTCTCAAATTTTTCCCACAGTCCCTGGCCATACACGACACTGGAGAGGGGCTACGATCTGGTGACAGGGGAGCAAGCCCCTGAAAAGATCCTCAGGTGAGTTGACAGTTCTGTTGGGGAACAGTCTGATGGGGAGGTATAGTTATACATCCTTAGTTAATTGAACCTGTGCCTTTCTGGGATGCAGTGGTCCAGGTTGCTGTGGGAATCTGATTTCCATTTGTCTGGCATCTAGACTTTATAGATTCAGATACTTGAACTGGAGGAGACATTACTGATTATCTAGTCCAGTGGTTTAAAAATATTCTCTAGCCGTAGAATCTCTTCCTGCCACTACCATGAAATCTTGTGTGAAAACTTCAGGACTTAAGCTGATGAAGACATATAGCAAATTAAGTGGCAGAACTGGGAATCGAATCTTGGTTGAAACTGATTCAGAGTCCATACTCTTCACCTTTGTGCAGACTGCCCCTGCCAGCAGTCACTTTAGGTCCTTCTGCTTGCCATTAGGCCTGCTTGGGAAAGCAGAGCTGAAATAGTCCCTGTCTTCACAAAGCCCACTGCTAGTTAGGAATCAAGACCTAAACTCAGGAAAACATGCCTACCAATATAGAGAAATGCACGGGCTAAATGATTAACAGAGGGAGAAAATGGCCATCCATGTCTGGGTGAGGTTGGCCAACGTCAAGCCTTGAAGCGTGCAGGTGACTCGGTTGGGTGCAGAAGTTAGAGAAGGTTCTAGAAGGAATGGGAGGGGCCCCTTTTTGCTGTTTTTTCTCTGCTTCCCAGGGAGTCCCCCAATGGAAACTCTTACATTGCAGGTCTACTTTCAGCTTGGGCCAAGGACTCTGGCTTCCAGTCAGCAAAAGCTTTGTGGTCCCCCCCGTGGAGCTGTCCATCAACCCGCTGGCCAGCTGCAAGACCGACGTGCTCGTCACAGAAGACCCCGCAGATGTCAGGTAGGGAAGTCGCCTCCAGCACCCATACCACGGGCTTCTTAGAGCCCTGGGAGGCCCTCCCTTTCAGGATCTCGGAACTCCTGGGAAAAAGTGCTCTTCGTGATGTTAAAGCAAGCAGCTGCCTCGTTGGTATATAAGAAACATATCCTGTGTGCCATGCTCCACACTCCTGAAACTGACCTCCATGGTGGCCTCAGTGCCTCTGTATTTCAACATTATTACTTTCCTTTGGGGCTTATATAAAACATGAAAGAGGTTAACACATTATCTAGCTCATTCTGGGATCTTTAATGGTCTTCTCTTATAAAAGACCATTACTTAATAATATATTGAAAAGTCGCGAAGGTAAAATGTTGGAAGATGAAGTGCTTTCTCTTCTGACTCTGATACTAGGAACAGACTTTGGGTCGATCGATAGGATAGAAATGTCCAGGTCAAGTGAATTTGCTCTTTACTCGAGAAACGATGGAGACTACATCTTTCTTTCCACATTTTGTACCTTGTAGTTAATTTCATTATAGACTTACTCTGCTGTGTTCTAATTAGTTGCTTACATATCATTCTGTGCTATTATGTAGTGAATCCCTCAAGGTCAAAGAAAATAACTTACTTAGCTTTTTAATTCCCAGTTCCCAGTCCATACTGGACATCTACTAAATGTTTATTGATTTAATTATACAGGTGATCTTAGATCTGAATCTAGCACTATTCTGGAGCTTTCTAGTGTAGGGTTTTCATCCCCTCCCCCTCCTGATTTGATTAGTTGAAGAATTCTAGCATTTAAATGTTGCAAAAAATGGACTCTGATTTTGCTTTTGGAACTGGTTTGTACGCAGCTTATGAGCTCCTGAACTGGAGCGTGGAGGCATGGCCCCGGGCTTCCAGCGCTTGCTATTCTACCACCACACAGCTGTCTTTTCAATTAAGATGCAGTTGATGTCTCTGGCATCTTGATAGGGAGACTCACCTTCCCAGCCTTTCATGAAGGGATAGACACAACATGATTTTTTATTGGTGTTTCTCCAAAGAAGTAATTTTTAAAAGATAGAAAATTAAAGTGATAACATTTAGAAAATGAAGTGATAATTACTAAAAACTAAGATGGTTTCATGTACATACAAATTGATTCATGGCAGATTATCATGGTTTCCATTTTTGTTAGAGCTGAGGTCGGTGAAACTTCAGTAAAGCATCAGTAAGCCTTCAGTAAACCTTCAGTGCTAAGGTTACTCAGTATTACATATTTCAAAAATGGAGAAAAGAGCATCTGGTTGAAGGATTCTTCGTGAAGGCCTTGTGACCTTGTCTCAAATCAACTGAAAGGTTACCAGACTTCCTCAGAGTTCGGTACTGTTGACATTGAATTTGTAGTTTCACTGACGCTATAGATGTCGGACTGGCTGATGGTTCTACACTCATTCTGGAGTTGACCAAGTCTGACTTGCAATCCCTTCTCTACCACGGATGAGCTATATGACCCTGGTCAAGTTCAACTTACTAACTTTCCATCTCTTTGCAAAATGAGGACAGTAATAGTGCCTATCTCACAATATGTAGTAATAACAGTAACTCCTCTCCACTGATCATTCCTAAGCACTTTACTAGCATTATCTCACTATGGTCTTACATCACCCCCCAAATGATGCTATTATTCTTTTTATTTTACAAATTAAAAAGAAAAAAGTCTGAGGTGTATAGGTGACAGCTTCACTAGGAAGTGGTGAAGCCAAACTTCAGCCTGCCATCTCCCCACCTCCTGAACCCATGTCCTTAACTATTTCATTGAAATCGTTGTTGCTGTTCAGCCGTGTCCAACGCTGGGAGCGCATGGGCTGCAGCACGCCAGGCTTTCCTGTACTTCACTATCGCCCCAAGTTTGCTCACACTCATGTCCGTTGAGTCCATAATGGAGAAAAGAGCATCTGGTTGAAGGATTCTTCGTGAAGGCCTTGTGACCTTGTCTCAAATCAACTGAAAGGTTACCAGACTTCCTCAGAGTTCGGTACTGTTGACATTGAATTTGTAGTTTCACTGACGCTATAGATGTCGGACTGACTGATGGTTCTACACTCATTCTGGAGTTGACCAAGTCTGACTTGCAATCCCTTCTCTACCACGGATGAGCTATATGACCCTGGTCAAGTTCAACTTACTAACTTTCCATCTCTTTGCAAAATGAGGACAGTAATAGTGCCTATCTCACAATATGTAGTAATAACAGTAACTCCTCTCCACTGATCATTCCTAAGCACTTTACTAGCGTTATCTCACTATGGTCTTACATCAACCCCCCAAATGATGCTATTATTCTTTTTATTTTACAAATTAAAAAGAAAAAAGTCTGAGGTGTATAGGTGACAGCTTCACTAGGAAGTGGTGAAGCCAAACTTCAGCCTGCCATCTCCCCACCTCCTGAACCCATGTCCTTAACTATTTCATTGAAATCGTTGTTGCTGTTCAGCCGTGTCCAACGCTGGGAGCGCATGGGCTGCAGCACGCCAGGCTTTCCTGTACTTCACTATCGCCCCAAGTTTGCTCACACTCATGTCCGTTGAGTCCATGATGCCATCCAACCATCTCATCCTCTGTTGTCCCCTTCTCCTTCTGCCCTCAGTCTTTCCCAGCATCAGGGTCTTTTCCAGTGAGTCAGCTCTTCACATCAGGGGGCCAAAGTATTGGAGCTTCAGCTTCAGCATAAGTCCTTCCAGTGACTATTCAGGGTTGATTGCCTTTAGGATCAACTGGTTTGATCTCATTGAAATACCACCTAAGAATTGTTGTAATGATTAAATAATATGTGTAAATATTGGTACATAATATACTTCCAAAAGTACAGGCTTATCAATTTTAGATGCCTTCAATTCTTCTGACAATAGAGTTCAAGTAGAAACTGGTCATGGTGGGGAAGGCAGAGTCAGGAAGTCTGCATGCTATGTCATACTACTGAGAGTGACCACGGTCTGTAGGATAATTCAGTTGCCTTTTCTCCTTCAATTTGAATTGTTACATTCAACAGCAAGCCAGACAAGGAGAGGACCAGAATATCAACTTCCAAGGACTTTAAAACATCGTTGGAAATACTAAAACAAAATTGAGAAAAGTATAGACTAGAATTTATTTCAGGGAAAATTTTATATGTAATTGAAAGGAATACTGTAATAAGTTGAAGGGGGTAAGACCTTCAAAGGGCGTGAGCTGATAACAATTAGATGTTTCTGAACTGCTAAGAAAGCTGTGCCTGGTTACACGGATGGTGTGCCTTCATCGAGTTGGGACCAGACCAGAATGGCTCAGGGTGGGAGAAAGGGCACTGTTTTGCAGTTTGGGGTCCTCCTTCTCAACCCTTTGAATAATGTTCAAAATATACTTCAAATATTTGAAGGATGTTGGTTTGATTAGGTCACTAAATTATTATCTTGTTTGGGGTGCCCGCATGTCTTTGTCTGAGCTTGCAGTTGTAGACAGCCTTTTAAGTCTTACCTTCATCTTTCTTCTCACGTGCCATCAGTTTCATTGCAAAGGTGGATGAAAGATTGTAATCATCACCATTCAAAAGAATCTGTGCTCTGTAGGTTGAGTTTTCCAAGCTTCACTAATAAACCTTGTTTGACATGACATTGCCCAAGCAAGCATATGATAGGCGTTTAAAGAATTAATAAGTTTCATTCATATGCTATGTTAGAAATTAATAAATAATAGATCATAATTATAGATAGCTAATAATATGCCACAGAATCACAACTGTGAGATTAAAGGAAAAAAAGCAGAGTAAGGAAGGAAAAGATAAGCAATTGGATAGGATTGGGAGGGAAAATTTGAAGCTTCTTTCTTATTTGATTTTTTTTGTTTTGGTTTTAAATCCATGACAGAGTTGAATTTATATGAGTTTATGGAATTTATGGGCAGATATGAATTTATGGAATCTCACACTAGGAGAGACAGAGCGAGTTAGACTCAAAAAAGTACAGGCTCAACTCACCTGGGTGTCTAAATTTAAAAAAAAAATTTGATGATGACAAATGTTGGTAAGGATATAGAAAAACTGGAACTCCTGTCCCTTTATAGTGGGGATGTACATTAGCTAAGCTTCTTTCTTATTTGATTTTTTTTGTTTTGGTTTTAAATCCATGACAGAGTTGAATTTATATGAGTTTATGGAATTTATGGGCAGATATGAATTTATGAAATCTCACACTAGGAGAGACAGAGCGAGTTAGACTCAAAAAAGTACAGGCTCAACTCACCTGGGTGTCTAAATTTTAAAAAAAAATTGATGATGACAAATGTTGGTAAGGATATAGAAAAACTGGAACTCCTCTCCCTTTATAGTGGGGATGTGCGTTAGCGTGACCACTGTGTAAATCTACAGGGCTGTATCTATTAAAGTTGAGCATTTACGTATCCTATAGATGTGTGTGTGTGTGTGTGTTTGCATGGGTGTGTGTGTGTGTTTACGCACTATGATGCTTCAGTTCTGTCAGACTCTTTGCGATCCTATGGGCTATAGCCCTCCAGGCTCCTCTGTCCATGGGATTCCCCAGGCAGGAATACTGGAGTGGGTTGCCATGTCCTCCTCCAGGGGATCTTTCCAGTGCAGACACAGAACCCTTGTCCTTTATATCTCCTGCACTGCAGGCTGGTTCTTTACCGGTGCCCCCGGGAAGCCCCTATCCGATAGATGTGCATGTCTGTGCGTGCATGCTAAGCTGTTTCAGTCATGTCCCACTCTTTGCAACCCTATGGACTGCAGTTTGCCAGGCTCCTCTGTCCTTAGGATTCTCCAGGCAAGAATACTGCAGTGGGTTGCCTTGCCCTCTTCCAGGGGATCCTCCCAACCCAGGGATCGAACCCACGTCTCCTATGTCTCCTGCATTGGCAGGCTGGTTCTTTACCACTAGCATCACCTGGGAAGCCCACAAATAATATGTCCAAGAATAGTAATAATAGTACTCATTTGTACTGCCAGAAAACTAGAGGGAAAAATGCAGATGCCTGTCAATAACAACAACAACAAAAATAGATAAACAAAACAATGGAATGTTATTAATGCTGAATATTAATGAATACCACCCTTACACACATCACTCCTGATGAATTTCACAAATATAAGGCTGAATTATGGAAGCCAGACACAAATGAATATATATGGTTAAATAAGGATCAAAAACAGTAAAGACTGAGCTATCCTATCATATTATAAATAAAATAGGGATTACCTTGGGGTGATGGAGGGCATAGTGATTTAAGGGAAGTATGCTGGCAATATTTGATCTCTTGATCTGGGTGGTGTTTTCATTATGTAAAAATTCATCTATTTGTACAGATATAATTTGCACATTTTTCTCTATGTATGGCGTATTTTGATTAAAGATACAGTCTGTTATGTAAGGTAGTTCATTCTTCAAAAGGCATAGACTGTAGAGCCCAACTGAACTGCCTGAGTACCAGTCCCGGGTCTGCCACTTGCTTGCTGCAAGAGCTTATCTGAAGCTCTGGTGGCCTGTGGATGACACAGATAGAAGACTCTGTGCTGGGTCAGAGAGTGGTGAGAATTAAAAGGCTGTTGTTGTTCAGTTGCTCAGTTGCGTCTGACTCTCTGCGACCCCGTGACAGCAGCAGGCCAGGCTTCCCTGTCCTTCACCATCTCCCAGAGCTTGCTCAAACTCATGTCCATTGAGTCAGTGATGCCATCCAACCATCTCATCCCCTTTTTCTCCTGCCCTCAATCTTTCCCAGCATCAGGGTCTTTTCCAGTGAGTTGGCTCTTTGCATCAGACGGCCAGAGTATTGGAGTCTCACCTTCAACATCAGTCCTTCCAAAGTGTTATTTCCTTTAGGACTGGCTGGTTTGATCTGCTTGCTGTCCAAGGAACTCTCAAGAGTCTTCTCCAACACCGCAGTTCGAAAGCATCAATTCTTCAGCACTCAGCCTTCTTTATGGTTCAACTCTCACATCCATACATGACTACTGGGAAAGCCATAGCTTTGGTTATATGGACCTTTGTCGGCAAAGTGATGTCTCTGCTTTTTAATACTGTCTAAGGTTGTCATCGCTTTCCTTCCAAGGAGCCAGCATCTTTTAATTTCATGGCTGCAGTCTCCATCCTCGTAAAGCACGGAGTCTGGCACATGGTGAACTCTCTAGAAGCATTGGTTATTATGTTGTTGTTATTGTGGTATAGTATAGTGCATCCCTATTCTCTTTTTCATTCTTTCTCTTGCTTTTGCTGAAAGGTTTCATCTAATCTATGGTGCATCTTAAAATCAATAAGGTCTTGGTATTAAGAATTTGCATTAACCCCTTTGTCATGGGGCTTGAAGAAGATTTAAATGAATATACAAACTCTTGTTTAGTATAGTAGGTCCCGTGGCTTTATGGATAGGGGTATTTGCAGGATAATTGAAAGGGTATACACAGAGTGCCTTGAGATTGGAAATGAAGGAAAAATTCCTGACCAAAGGAATTAGAAAACGAGGTGCAGGAGAGAAACATTGGCAATTAACCTTGAATTGTGCACAGGATTCGGCTGTGGAATTTAAGGTGGGAGGGATGGCTTTCAAGTCTGAAGGGTTGAAGGGCCAAAGAAAAAAACTCTCCCCTGGACAGCTCCCATTCTCCGGCCTGTTCCAGCAGGAAGCTGCTGGGAATGAGAGTTTTAGCATTCGAAACACTAATGATGTCAGCTACAAAGGTGGAGAAGCGAACTCGAGTTAAATTGCGTGCAGATTTCCTTTCAATTCTGAAAACCTTGTCTGGGCCCCTCCTGTGTGCCAGGCACTGTGCCAGGCGCCATAGGAATACAGCGATGAATAAGGCCCACCTAGGCTTTCAGGGATTGCATGGTGCAGCGAGGAGCACTGAATAAGAAACTTGACTTGAGAGATGAAATAGAAGATACTCTTGAGGGGGGAGGCATGGCAAACAACACTTATTGCTACGTGGTGGGCCTTCTTCACAGTTTCACCGAGAGCCGATTCTTCTTAGAAGAGAGCCGCAAGAGTTGCTATTATGGCTGGAATAATAATCATACACAAAGCCCAGCTTTTGAAGCCCCTCAGTGATTTTTCTATCATCTCAAGTCAATGAAAACGAAATGGTGAAATACTGTTAATTCCCGTACAACACTGAAAGAATAATGGGACATCAGAATGCAAGCCAGCATCGCTCACTTGGTGACAGTTTTCACATTGAATTGGTTCTTGATATAATTTAGAAGAGTTCCTTGTTCTTTTGACCTCTCAATTCCAAGCACTAAAAAAAATTTTTTTTTCAAGCACTAAAAATTTATTTAACACCTACCTTGTGCCTCCTTATTAGTATAGTGGTGAATATCCTCGCCTGTCATGTGGGAGGCCGGGGTTTGATTCCCTGCAGGGAGACTGGCTAGATGTTTCTGGGCTTCCCTGGTGGCTCAGACAGTAAAGAATCTACCTGTAATGCAGGAGACCTGGGTTTGATCCCTGGATCGGGAAGATGCCCTGGAGAAGGGAATGGCTACCCACTCCAGTAGAATACTGGAAAATCCCATGGACAGAGGATCCTGACAGTCTACAGTCCATGGAGTTATAAAGTCAGGCACGACTGAGTGACTAACCCCTTCACTTTCACTTACCATGTGCCAGGCTAAGTATGGAAGATAGAGAAATGTTAAGACAGAGATCTTGGTGTGTTAAATGAGACAAGATTGCAAATGAAACATGTTCTCCTTTGTGACTGTTGAAGAAGTTAGAGGGAAAGTTCAGGGCAGAGAAAGGACCCAAGGAAGGAGGTGGTTTAACTCACCTGGGAGTTGAAGGACACCCTTCATGGAGGACAGGGTCTCTGAGCCAAACTGCCAAGTCTTAGCAGGATGTCATTGGGCCACTGTTTCTCAAAGTGTGTAACCTCAGCATCACCTGCAACCTTGGTAGAAAGGCAGGTTCTCTGACTCCATCTGTGGTAGACTGGCAGTTTCTAATCCCTAGAACCTGTAAATGTTCCCTTATTTGGGAAAAAAATGGTCTTTGCAGATGGGATTTAGTTAAGAATCTTAAAGAAAGTTGATTATCCTGGATTATCTGGATGGGCCTCAAACACCATTACAAGTACCCTCATAGGAAGGAAGTAGAAGGGAATGTAATACACCCAGAGGAGATGGCAATGTGGAGAGGGAATCTGGGACTAGCGTGAGACAACCACAGCAGGGAGTGCCGGGAGCCGCCAGGAGCCAGGAGAGGCACAGGGCATCTTCTCCAGGACCTCACAGGGGCCGGGGGGCGGGGTAGGAAGCCTTGCCAACACCTTGGCTTTGGCCTGCTGCTGCTGCTTCATTCATGTCCGACTCTGTGCAACCCCACAGACAGCAGCCCACAAGGCTCCTCTGTCCACGGGATTCTCCAGACAAGAATACTGGAGTGGGGTGCCATTTCCTTCTCCAATGCATGCTGCTAAGTCGCTTCAGTCATGTCCAACTCTGTGCGACCCTATGGACAGCAGCCCACCAGGCTCCTCCGTCCACGGGATTCTCCAGGCAGGAATACCTAGTGATACTAATTTCAGAGTTCTGATAGTTTTAAGCCATCCTGATTTGTGACGATTTGCTCCAGCAGCCATAGGAAATGCATACATCAGCCAAGACCTGAATCAGATGTTTCGGAGGTGGGCCCGGTAATCTTGTTTAAGCAGTAATCTGGTTTAACTCCTGCTCAGGTGGTTCTGGTGTCCACTGATATTTGCATCCTGGCAGCAAAACAAGCTAAGGCTCATCTGGCTTCCATAAAAAACAAAGGATGGAAAAACTTGAAAGTTCCAGGGTGACAACGGCTCTGAGTCCAGCAGGATTCATAGGCTTTATAATGCTGCTGGGCCTCAGTGTTTCTGTCTCTCTCCCATCCCTCACCTCTGTCTTCCTCTATGTTAACGTCATTGTCGGGCACACTCTCACCCACAACTCCAGGCTTACAGCCTCAGCCAGGCATTGCCAGAGCAAAGAGATGCCCTGTTTCCCTATGATTTAAGCAAAAGTCCTGGTACTGAGTGACAGCAGTGAGGCACTTCCCAAGTATTTGCTGAAATGAGCTCATTTCATCTTTACCCTCAGAGAAGGCAATGGCCACCCACTCCAGTACTCTTGCCTGGAAAATCCCATGAACGGGGTAGCCTGGTGGGCTGCAGTCCATGGGGTCACTAAGAGTCAGGCACGACTGAGCGACTTCCCTTTCACTTTTCACTTTCATGCATTGGAGAAGGAAATGGCAACCCACTCCAGTGTTCTTGCCTGGAGAATTCCAGGGACGGGGGAGCCTGGTGAGCTGCCATCTATGGGGTTGCACAGAGTCGGACACAAGTGAAGTGACTTAGCAGCAGCAGCAGCAGATGCCTTAGATGGTAGAGAATCTGGTTGAAATACAGGAAACCCAGGTTCAATCCCTGGGTTGGGAAGACTGCCTGGAGAAGGGAACGGCAACCCACTGCAGTATTATTTCCTGAAGAATCCCATAGATGGAGGAACCTGTCAGGCTACAGTCTATGCAGTTGCAAAGAGTCAGACATGACTAAACGGCTAACACTAACACCAGTGTCTCAAATAAATGACTAAAATTAGCCACACCTGGGTCACTGACCCACTCTCAAACCAGCAAGGATGGGGGACCTTTACCATGTGGACTGAGATTGCAGGTAGGATGAGGGGAAATCAGGACACGCTGCAAATGGATGTTGATCAACAACAATGAAAAAGACAAAACCCACAGATCTGTAGACAAGACATGGAGTCTTGAAGTGACATGCCTGATGTGAGAGCTTCCGGGCTCCAGGTCAGTGTGTCTGGCAGGCAATGCCAAGGGGCATGCGGCAGAGGATACAGTGAGAAGAGACGGCGCGGAAGCTCAAACTGCCTCCTGCCTCTCCTCGTCTTTGCTCAGCTACGGACGCCTGGCTGAGACAGTCAGCAGAGGTTCTGGGGGCACTTGCTGCTAAGTCATGTCCGACTCCTTGTGACCCCATGAACTGCAGCACACCAGATTCCCTGCCCTTCACTATCTCCTGGAGTTCACTCAAACTCATGTCCGTTGAGTCGGTGATACTATCCAACTATCTCATCCTCTGTAGCCCCCTTCTCCTCTTGTCCTCACTCTTTCCCAGCATCAGGTGGCCAAAGTATTCAGGCTTCAGCTTCAGCATCAGTCCTTCCAGTGAGTATTCAGGGTTGATTTCCTTTAGGGTTGACTGCTTCGATCTCCTTGCCGTCCAAGCGACTCTCAAGAGTCTTCTCCAGCACCACAATTTGAAAGCATCAATTTTTCAGTGCTCAGCCTCCTTTATGGTAAAGGAGAGCGTATTCACCATTCCAGGGTCCCAGCAGGTGCTCCTGTATGGTTGGTCCAAACACCAGAGTCTGCCTTTTGCCCAGACAGTACACGTGGTCAGGTATAGTGTGTTTTAGAAACTTGGGCCATCCATTCTAGGGTGAAATCTTCAACAAAAGCACTCTAGCCTCTTCCTTGTGTGGTAGAAACTGGGCTGGCTCTGGAAATGTAAGGACCAGAAAGAGAAGAGAGTGTGGGAACGTGTTTCCTGGACTCCTGCAGATTTGGACCACAGCTGCTCCCCGAATTCCCTGGGCCGAGTCAGTTCACCTCTTCCAACGTCCATTTCTGAATCTAGAAGGTAGAGACTGTTGTGTTTCCTTCAGAGGGCTGTTAGAATCAGTGTAATGTACGTAGAGTAACTAGCACAACACCCTAGTGTGTAACTGGTATTCTGTGGGTGGGAAGTCCTAGACAGCATTTTAGTACAAATGAGGAAGTAATCCTCTGACCCAGTCGGGTTAAGGTGATGAAGGATGTAGCTTGTGGCCTGGAAGCAGACCCAAAAGGGCCCCTGCTTTCCTCTGGATTGCCGAAGGCCTCCGCAGCGGAGGCAAGGGGTCAGAGTGGCAGGGCAGCAGGGGGTGGGGGCTAGGCAGCGATGAGGCTCCCCCAGGGCAGCTGGTGTCTTACCCTGTGATACCCGGACAGGAGGGCCCAGGGCTGCAGAGCCTCAGGTGGGCAGAGCCCTTGGTGCCCGCCTGTGTGCTTTGGTACCCCAGATGCCCTCTCTTCATGTCTAGAGAGGAGGAGCATGGAGTCTTGACTCAGAGTCTTCGGACTCAAATCCTAGTTCTGCCACTTACTGGCTGTGTGACTGTGGACAAGTTATATAACCTCAGTCTCCTCATGTATGTACTATGATTAATAACGGATAAAGATACTCAAGGAGTAGAATTCACGTCTCACCTTTAACTTCCCTACAGCTTCAACAGATTTTGTAAATGAGTGCCTCTGCGTGTGTGTGTGTGTGTGTGTGTGTGTGTGTGTGTGTTTGCATGGTAGGGAACCAAGAAGCATACATCCCTCCCCAGGGAGATGCTGAAACATGGGTGGGCTTCTGCAGCCCTTATTAGACAGTCTCAGGACCCAGGTGCTGTTCCCTTCACACCAGTTGCTCACGTAGACACTCTTTTCCCAGAGGGCCTGAGAAATTCAATAGGAGCTCACTTACCTGCTTGAAACACAGAAGAAGGGAGATTTGGGCAGAGGGAATAGTGAAGGCTCTGGAATCAAACTCCCTGAGTTCTGATTCTATCTCCACCACTTACCAGCTAACCTCGGGCAATGTATTTAAGCTTTGTGAGCCTTGGTTTCCTAACTGCAAATGGGAATGATAATTGCTATTGTATCTTTGCATGTTTTTGCCAATTGAATGAGGTAACACATTTAAACTCTTAGCACCACAGTCATAAATAATCAAGGCTCACATGTATTGAGTGTTTATTTTGGATCAGGCCCTGTCTAAACTTTAGGTGCATTAGTTCTGATTTCTCTGCAATGACTCATGATGGAGTTACTACCATTGATAGAGGAGGAAACTGAGGCACCAGAAGTTTAAATCATTTACCCAACAGGTTACAGGCAGCGTGTGGCAGAATCAGAATTTGAACTCAAGTTGTAGGGTGCGTGCTCAGTAAATGTTGGCTAAGATCCCCTGGAGGAGGAAATGGCAAGCCACTCCGGTATCCTTGCCTGGGAGATCTCATGGACGGAGGAGCCGTGAGTCGCAAAGATTTGGACACAACAGCACAGACACACTCAGGACAACTGCCACAGGCATGGGTTTCTGGGTCCACATCAGACTTGTGCACCCCCAGGCTGCTGATGCAGGGGGTTCTCCCTGAGACTGAGGGATCCATGCATTGGGCTGTCTGTCCTCATCTCTGTTGACCTCTGAATCCCCTGAGTGTGTGTGGAAGTCTGTTCCATTCAAGAGGAAGGTGAAATATGAAACGGGGTCAGGGGAGACTTTGGGGGCAATAGGGAGAATCCCAGGGATGGGGGAGCCTGGTGGGCTGCCGTCTATGAGGTCACACAGAGTCGGACACGACTGAAGTGACTTAGCAGCAGCAGCAGCAGAGCATCTGCTTAGCACTCACAGATGGACTCATGGGATTTAGATGTTGGAGTTTGCCCTGTACCACCACCTCCCTCCCATCCTTAGGTGTGTGAAGCTCCTCTGAGAAGCATCAACATAAAGAGCTTCACACCACACCAAATGGGTCTGCACTCTCCCCGCATCTCTTCCCAGCCTCGCTGGCTGTCACTCAGCCAGTGAGCCCAAAGTCGTATATTTTCCCCCGTTTTAGTTTAGCAATCATAATAAAAGTGAAGTCTATTAGGATGTGTTGCTGCCCAGCCTCGGTAAATCTCCTCAAACACCATCCGGCACCGGATTTCTGTTAGTCTTTGCCACTGGGGAGGCCGTGGCAGACGTCGACTGTCAGCTGGGGTGGACAGCCCACGGCGCAGCCTCTGCTAAATGAAACTCAAATGGAGACTTTGGAACATAAATATTGAAGTGACCCAGGTTGGATAAAGGGGAACCAGTTAGCTAAGCTTCTCTCTTACATGCAGGAGATGCTAAATTATTAAAAGTTTAATAAATGTAATAATAAATATTTGATGTTGAATTATAGAAGGCTTTGCAGATACAGTGAAACTGAGAAATGACTTGTTATATCTGCATTAGAAGTTAAACACTTTTCAGATGGGACTTCTAATGTTAAAATGGGACCGCAGATCTTTCAGTGGGGAAAGAGAGAAGGGAGAAAGACACATAAAAGGATGATTTTTTTTTTTTTTTGGCAAGCTCCCTGGGCTGAGAGTCAAGACGCCTGGGTTTCAGTCCTGATTTCACACTGAAGACAGGCATAGGCAGCATTTTCGTCTCGCTTGACTGGGCAGAGGCTTTTATATAGCATCTTATATATGATCCTTAAGAGTCATCTTCTAAAGTCAAGGCTATTTTTATTCCCCCCTTCCCCCATTTTACAGATTAAGGAGCTGATGTTCTAAGATCTTAAGTAGAACCACTGGTAAGAGAGTGAGTTGGAATTTGAACACAAAGCTTCTGATCTCAAGACCTTTACTCTATCCAGCATGCCACCCCCCACCCCCAGGCTGCATGGAAATCCTTTCTGCTCTTTGTTAGTCAGATGTTTTTGGCTCCAGGAGAAAGAAACCTAATTCAAATTAGCTTAATGGCAACTCTGCTGGAAGGCTGCCATGGGAAGGGTGAAAGATCAGCTTGGCCATCGGGATGAGGGGAGCTGAGTGAATTACGTGGCATCCTCCCTGCATCCTTCCGTGATGGCTTTCTTTCTCCCCACTGCCACTCCCGTGGTTGGGTTGTGATAATCATGAGTTTCTAAGGCTCTTGTGGTCTTACCACCAAACAGTGAGTGCTTCTCTTCCTTGAGCTGCAGTTTGAAGAATCCTAGAGAAGGAATCTTATTGACCTGGCACGAGTTAGGAGCTGACCCCTGGCTTAGTCACCTAAGATGAGGGAACAGGATCACAAAGCAGAGAGACAAGCGTGGAAGGGAACCGGGGGCCATAGCCAAACAGAGACTCCAACCCGTGTCTTCAGAATCCTCCCTGGGCCCTGGTGCCTCCATCTGCCCGAGAGGTTGGACTAAATTGGAGAAGGCCTCTTAGGTGCCAACTCAGACAAATGGGCGGGGCTGCCTTGGATGTTAAGCTTGAAGATTTCTGATGCTACAGACTGACTCAGCTGGGAAGCTTGTTAGGATTGACTCAAGAGGCCTGACTTCAGAAGATGGGAGTGGATAGACGGGTCAGATATTTACTGCCTCTGAACTTGATGGTATTTAGAGGTCCTTCTGCTTTTGTGTCTGATGATATGATGATCGTTTGCACCTGTAAAATGAAGAGAGATTTCTCTGGTTGCCGAGATGCAGGAGAAAGACAGTCAAGTGGACAGGGATATGGAGGATGAATTAGAAACCGGGCCGTCTTATTCCATCTCTCTGTTTTTATCCGTCTATCTGTTATCTCAGAGGGTATATTTGGATACTCTCATCTTGGTGCCAGTAAGTTTCCTGAAATAGATTTCTCTGCTAGAGGCAGAGTTGGGGCTTCCGTGTAGGTACTTCCTAGATTCTGTCTGGCACTGCCAGTGTCACTTGTATTAAAAATGGCATGCTCTAATTTAAGCTGTAAACACGCCACTCATATCACAGAAGCCTTGAACTGTGTCTTAGAGTTTCAGAGACAGGTTTAAACAATTACAAGCTCACAACTGGATGTGACCTTCGGAGTCATTTGCCTCCCCATCCCCCTGCCATCACATGGGTGGTTCTAAATTGCTATAGCACACCTCTACCTGTAGGTATCGCTTAGCCTCCAGGTGTGTGTGGTCACACTGTTCCCTTAGAAATCCCTGCTCTCATCTCACCTGAGCGGTCCAGGCTTTAGATCCTGCAGGCAGCAACTCCGGGCAGTCATCACCAAAGTAAGCTAAGCTGAGCAAACTTTCTGCCTTCTAAGACCTGCTTATCAGGGCTAGATAGGACAACTTGTTTCCCATTAGTGTATCTTACTCTGCCAGATAAATGCCAATCTGCCCTTGCACACACACACACGCACACACACACACACACACACACAGCATGCGGGCTGGTTAGAAATATCATTGGATATTTCAGTGAGTCATGAATTGATCTGGATATGAGCGTTAATTCCTTTTTTTTTTTCTTCTCACTAAGGAAACCGGTATCAAGGGCCCCAGCAGGAAGCATACAGTTTGCTCAAGTGTGAAAGGTTTCACACGAGACTTTGCAGAAAGTTGGGGGGAAGTCCTAGAAAGCAGATATTCAGTACCCTGTGGCTGGGAGCAGTGAGGGATAGGTTACCAGCACATGGAGAGGGAATCCCATGGAGAGCACTGCCTAAGGGGAGCTGTGACCTGTAGTCAGGGACACAGACAGGAGAGAAGGCAGAGGGATAGATGTCCCAACCTTGCTCAGCCACCTCCCACCACACTTTCTGCTGGTGTCTCCCACTTGCTGACCCAAGGGGTACGCGTGCAAGAGCGTTCATTGAGGTGGCCCGTCAAAGCCAGCCTCCTTGAGCTGCAAAGCTGGGTACAGGTGAGCCGAGGGGGCAGGAAGAGAAACAAATGAAAGCAATCCAGTATAAACTCTAGGCTCAGACCCTTCTAAAGAGATTCACTGCGTCCCTGGTGCACACCGCTCTGTACGTGCTCAGTCCAACCAAAACACAGGTAAGGCCATGCCTCTCTTCTGCTGGAATCATTCAGAACCACACCACCTGCCCACACAGCCTCAGATCAAAGGCCAAACCATTTCACAGGTACTCGTCCCCTCCTAGCACTTCAGATTCTGGCTGTCATGCCCTCTGGGGTCTCACTTGCCACCGTGTTCCCATCTGCCATGTCTTCAAAATGCAAAACACGCCTTCGTGTCTCCTAGCCTTTGCCAATGTCACCCTGCTTCCTGAATTGTCCCCTGTGTCCCCGGCACACTACTTCTCATTCATCACTGTCTCACAGAAATGCTACCTCCTCCGAGCAGCCTTTCTGGAACGTTCTGTCCTTCCATCCACCAGAATCATAGAGCCCTCATTGCTCGTTCATGCTGCTAGTATGTTTCCTCTTTAATTACAAGACAGCATATTGCCCTTGTAGCTCAGTCAGTCAAGAATCTGCCTGCAATGCAGGAGACCCGGGTTCAATTCCTGGGTTGAAAGATCCCCTGGAGAAGGCAATGGCAACTCACTCCAGTATTCTTGCCTGGAGAATCCCATGGACAGAGGAGCCTGGAGGGCTACAGTCCATGTGGTCACAAGAGTCAGACACGACTTAGCGGCTAAACCACCACCGCCACATTGCCCTTGGACTTGGTCAACTGAAGGAGGGTACGCGAGTCTGAGTGGACCCCGGGAGCTGGTGATGGACGGGGAGGCCTGGCATGCTGCGATTCACGGGGTCGCAAAGAGTCGGACACGACTGAGCGACTGAACTGAACTGAATGGCCATTTTGCCCTCTGCTGGTAATCTGTGTCTTCCTGGAGGTTAAGAATTGAATCGTAAGCATCTCTGTATTCCTACTTCTAGGCGAGTAAATGGCTCAGAGGAAGGATGTAGGACATTTTGATGCCCCAGGCTGATGTGGTTATGTTGGCACAGTCATGAAGATATTATCGATTGCTGTTGTCATTTAGTCACAAAGTCATGTCCTACTCTTTGCAACCCCATAGACTGCAGCCCACCAGGCTCCTCTGTCCATGGGATTCTCCAGGCAAGAATATAGGAGTGGGTTGCCATTTACCAATAAATTGCTCAAAAAAAAAAACAAAAAAAACCAACCCTTTAGGCTGTCTTCAGGCATCACTCAATCCCCTTACATGGACATATCCTTAGTACCAAACAACCTCATAAAAACTTCCTGCCTCACAGTATTCACTGTATTGTATTATAAAAATCCATTGTCTCAGAGTGGTTCCAAATAACAGCCATAGTTTGGAGTTACTAAATGTAACCCCCCCAAAAAAATAAAAGGAGGTTTCTTTAATTTGAAAGGTTTGAGAAATCCTATGATAAAGGAAGTTGCTGTATTGATTTCCTTGGTGGAAGCTTTTCCAAGGGATGTTAATATATTAATGAACATCATGAATCTTTAGGAAGTGACGCTTGCACACCACCATCTCCCCAACACTACGTCACTATTATAGATGCAGGCTCAGGACCAATCTTCCTTGAGACCCCCTTCAGGTAATGCTACGTTAGCCCAGTGAGGCTCAGAGGCTAACCGTGTTAACCCAGACAGCAGAGAAAGAGGGACTGGGTTCTCAGGGCCTCATACACGTTCTCTGGGATGAGGGGGAAGCTGGCTTCTCTCCTGCTGGCTTATTGCTCAGTCCATCTGACCATTGAGCTCCACATCATTCCCCGGATGATGCAGAAAGTGCAGGGGTGCAGGGTTGGGATAGGATGGACGTGCTTGAATATTCCAGAGAGGGAACACATCCCAGCTGATTTGAGCTCTAAAATCACTTGGAACTGGCAGAGAAGGAGAGAAGCAGCAAAGCGGAAAAGTAGTGAAAGGAAAACCTTTGTGGCCACTCAGCCTTTGAAACTCTTCAACTCAGCCCAGCAACTCAGTCCTTAGGAGCATATGCTCTAGTGTTCAGATCCTGTCTTAGCCACTCACTGTCTGGGGAGGAAGCCGGGGCAAGTTATTAGGCTCCCTCTGCCTCTGTGTTCACCTTTGCAAAATAGAGTTAACTGCACCTTCCCTGTAGGATTGCTGCTGAGAATCACGTGAGTTGGTGCATGCTGTGTTTGGAACCAAAATAGTGGCCATTATTGTCATTATAATATTACATTTCTAATTAAAATTGGCCCAGACTTAATCCACTGTCGGAATTTCTTATTAGGCTCTTTATAAACTCTTGCCCTTCAGAAGGGATTGTGATTCATGCCATTTGTAAACTCCGCTTTCCCTTCTTAGTGCTTTGCATTCAGTAAGTGCTCAGTAAGTGCATGAGGATGGTTGTTGGAGTGTGGCTCAAAATTACTTCAAAAAGGAATAAGAAGTGCATAGCGGTGTTATTCACAATAACTATTAAGAAAATATAGAAGCAACCAAGTGTCAATTTAAAAAAATTACGTATTTATTTATTTTGGCTGTGCTGGGTCTAAATTGCTTCACACGGTCTTTCTCTAGTTGCGGCGAGTGGGAGCTACTCTAGAGTGCACAGGCTTCTCATTTGGGAGGCTTCTCTGTGGCAGAGTGCAGACTCTAGGGTGTGTGGGCTTCAGGAGCTGTGGCACACAGATTAAGTTGCCCTGTTGCATGTGGGATCTTCCTGGACCACGGATCAAACTGGTGTCCCCTGCATTGCAAAGCAGATTCTTAGCCACTGGACCTCCAGGGAAGTCCTGTCCTTGGGCTTCTATTGTCTATTATTTGCAATAAGTACAACGTGGTGTACACATTCAGCGGCCTTAAACAGAAACTGAATTCTGACACGTAAGTGAACCTTACATCCATCAGTCCATCCATCCATTCATCCAACGTGGATGAACCTTGAGGGTACTACACTAAGTAAAATAAGCCAGTCACAAAAAGACAAATACTGTACAATTCTACTTGAATGAGGCACTTAGACTAATCAAAAATCAGAGACAGAAAGTAGAATGTCTGTTGCAAGGGGCTGGGAGGTGAGGCTGGGGTTTCTTGTTTGGTGGGTGCAGAATTTCAGTTTTGCAAGATAAAAAGTTCTGGGGCTAGAGAGTGCAACCACACAAATGTGCTGCATGTCCCTGATCTATATGCTTAAAAATGGGTAGTCAATTTTATGCTATAGACGGGTATGAACAGGCTAAGTCACTTTAGTCGTATCCCACTCTTTGCGACCCCGTGGAACTGTAGCCTACCGGGCTCCTCTGTCCATGGGATTTTCTAGGCAAGACTACTGGGATGGGTTGCCATGCCCTCCTCCAGGAGCTCTTCCTGACACAGGGATCGAATCTGTGTTTTCTGCATCTCCTGCAAGCAGTTCTTTACCATTAGCACTACCTGGGGATGCCCTTTATGGTATATATATTGTACCAAGAAAGTGGAAAGTAAAGTGAAAAAAGGAATAAGAAATGGAAGAGAATGGTTTACAGGGACCCATGAATGGCCAGCCCAGCCAGTCTAGCAAGCCATGGCAGACACCTCGGTACAGAGTTCCTGGAACAGGGCTATGGCTCTGCCTTGTGTCTCTCCCACCTCCTCCCTTCTGGGTGCCTTGCAGCCCTTCCACTGTCCTCTGTAAAACAGGAATGACTTAAAAACACTGAAATGGGAGAGCGTGACAGGACGCATGATGTGGATCTCCATTTGCACAGAGGAGGCACAGGTGCTGGGGCGTGGCTGAGTCATCTGTGAGCCTGCCCAGTCCAGCAGGGTGAGCACAGTCTCTGCAAGGCATGACAGGAAATCTGTCAGTCCACCTGTCCCACAGGGCCCTTGTCTTCGGGGAGAGATTGTGGTTGCCCAGGAAAACGGAGGTCCAAGGGGAAAGCCTCCCTTTCCTCATCTGTAAAATGGGCTTTAAAGGGAGTGATTTTGTCGCCTCTGCAGGGGACTTTGGACAGTCCTTGTGTGAAGATTTCTGATGGCCACTTCTGGGAAGGTGCTACAGGCATCTAGTGGGTAGAAAGTTGCTAAACGTCTTGCCATGCACAGGACAGCCCCACTAAGAAAGAATTATCCAGCCCCAAATTTCAATAGTGCCCAAGTCACTGACTCAATGGATATGAATTTGAACAAACTGCGGGAGAGGGTGAAGAACGTGGAAGCCTGGCATCCTGCAGCCCGTGGGGTTGCCAAGAGTCGGATCCGACTTGATGACTGAACAACAACAAGGTTGAGAAGCTCTACTTTAGATGGTTGTATTAGCCCCACTGAACAGATGAGAACATTGAGGCTGAGGAGGTATGATTTGAAATTCACATTCATTAATAGTTTGCATTCCACCCCAGCCTCTTCTAGAGATCCGGTTCTAAAGAGGCTGGGGTATAATGCAAGTTATTAGACCAGAAATTGAAGCACGCAGACAAAAGCAGGCATGCATCAACTTAGGGGAGATAAGAGGGAGATTTAGTCTCAGAAATGGGGCAGCCCCCTGGCCCCAGAGGAGAGCATCAGCCTCAGGCTTTTGGCATCCTCCTCAGTAGGGTCCAGAGCTCTGCAGGGCCCAACTGGGCTGTATGGGTCTGGTGGCTTGTCTCTGGGGCCAGAAGAAGCATCAAAGGTGGGTCTGACAGCAGCCCGCACCTCCAGAGTGAGCCAGAGACACACCGCCCTCCCTTGCTGTGACGGATTTTGCACATTAAAAAAAAAGTTTACAAGCCCAGCCAGGCAGGCATAAATCACAGCGCCTCTGTGCAGCAGCAGCAGACATGACTTATGGCCCCATTGCCATGGCAACAGGAGCACAGCCGGCACATGCACAAAAGCACCGCTCCCGCCTGGCAGGCCTGTGCGGGGCCCTGATGGAGAGGCAAGTGTTCCAGAGAAAGGATGTATTCTCGGGAACCCGCTGCCCATTTGTCTTCATTCTGGAGCCGAACGAGGCCCCAGATCTTTCTCCCTCCCCATCCCCAGCCAACAGGCCATTTTGTGCCCTCTCTTTCTGCTTGGGAAGAGGTTTTCTTCTTTTAACCTGTCCTCCCAAAGGTTTGGGGGGGGGCAAGACCCCAGTTAGAGCTTTATTTGCAAAGACCTAGATTGGTCTGCCTGGTGGTCCTCCCTGAATTATGAGTTCGGATGAGAGCCTTCACGTGAGGAGCAGGGTCTGTGCCCACACCTTGCAGCTATTGCCTCCACATTATTGGCCAACCAGCCTCTTAGACTTTCCTCCTGCCTCTCTAAACCCCTGCCCTCGGAGTCACCTTCTATGTGCAGCTGGAGCAGATGCCTTGAGGTTACCAAACCTGCTCTAGACCCCTCCATCACTCCTCTTGCCTGTTGCCAGGAAGATAAAGCCCGAATTTCTTATCATGGCACACCCTTGGTGATCTAGTCCTGCTTTTCTTTCACATCACATCCCCATGCTCCCCGCTAGAGGCGCCAACCTTCTTGAGTGCTTTTGAGATCCCCATGCTGTCTTGTTCCTCGTGACCCTTCATCCAGCTGCCTTCTCTCATCAACAGGGTTTAGCATATGCCACCTCCTCCAGGAAGCCTTCTCAGGTTCCACAAGCCCAGGGTAGAAACCCCTTTCTCTGTGTATGTCCACAGCATCTAACACTCACCCTTACATGGTGACTGCCTTTGGTGATCCCCGCTCCACTGTACAGGTCACCACTTCCCCTCTCTAGACGCTGATATCATCTCCTCGCTGCACCTCCTGCCTTCACTCTGGACACCCTCAAATCGATGCCCCACATGGTAGTCAAAGAGCATTTTTTCCCAAAACAAAAACCCAGGTATGTTGTTCTTCTGATTAAACCCATTGTATGGTTGGTCTCTCCTCACTCTCATAAGAAATTCAAGCTCCTTGTGTGCCCCCCGCCTGCACCTTCAGCCTTCCTCCTACCTTGCATTCTGTACCTGTCCATCTGGCCTTGGTTCATTTCTAGCTATCCTCTAGGCTTGCTTGTCTCCTGGTTTATTTTGAACACAGAACATCTGCACCCCACCCCACCCCCAACTCACCAGTTTACAATGAGTAGGACTATTCCTCCACATCTTTTAGGCCTCAGTGTAAAAATCCTCTTTCAGGAGGCCAGGTGGGTTAGGTGAGTGGCTCTCACATCCAGCTCCATGCATCAAAGCTGGTGAGCTTTTAGAAACCTTGGCTAGAATAGTGGGTGAGTGTTTGAAGAAGGGTAGAATATTCACATCATCTCAGGGTGGCTCCCCATAAGAACCTCCTGGCGTGATGCACTGAGAAGGCCATGACATCACTTCCAGGGCACTTCTGCCAAAACCCCACTAGCTGTGTCTAACCATGAAGAAGCTTGAGATGCACCCAGATTGAGGGGCTGTTCTATCAAATGCTGATCTGTACCTTTAAGAACATCAGGGTTACAACAAACAAAGCCCAGTGAGGAACTTTCTAGGTTAAAGGAGTGCAGAGAGACTATGGCAACAGAGTACAGCACATACACTGATATATATATTTAGATTTATTGAGGCATAGCTGACAAATACAATTTCAATATATTTAAAGTATTCAGTGTGATGATTTGCTCTGCCTATGCATTGTGAGAAGATTCTCACCAAGCTGGGATATTCTTTTGTTATAAAGAACATTCAACTATAAGACAGTGATGAAAGAAATCAGTGACACAAACAGATGGAGAGAGATGCCAAATTCTTGGATTGGATGAATCCATTGTGAAAATGATGATACTGCCCAAAGTAACGTACAGATTCACTGCAATCCCTGTCAAATTACCAATGGTATTTTTCACAGAACTAGAACAAAAATTTTCACAATTTGTACAGAAACACGAAAGACCTCAAATAACAGTCTCAAAGCAATCCTGAGAAAGAAGAATGGAGCTGGAGGGACCAACCTTCCTGGCTTCAGACTATACCACAAAGCTACAGTGTTAAGACAGTATGGTATTGGCAAAAAAAAAAAAAAAAAAACAGACTATGGACCACCGGAACAAGATATAAAACCCAGAGATAAACCGATGCACCTGCGGGCACCTGATTTTTGACAAAGCAGACAAGAATATACAATGAAGTAGAGACAGCCTCTTCAATAAGTGGTGCTAGGAAAACTGGACAACTCCATGTAAAAGAATGAAACTAGAATACTTTCTAACACTATAAACAAAAATAAGTTCAAAATGGGTTAAAGCGTTAAATGTAAGGCCAGAAACTATATAGCTCTCGAAGAAAAATAAAGGCAGTACACTCTTGACATCCATCCGAGCGAGATCCTCTTTGACCCACCTTCCGGAGTAATAGGAATACAAACAGGAGGAAACAAGTGGGACTTAAATAAACTTAAAGGCTTTTGCACAACAAAGGAAACAATAAACAAGATTAAGAGACGACCCTCAGGATAGGAGAAAATAATCGCAAATGAAACAACTGACAAAGGATTAATTCCCAAAATATACAAGCAGCTCAATACCAGGAAAACAAACAACCCAACCAAAAAATGGGCAGAAGGCCTGAACAGACATTTCTCCAAAGAAGACAGATGGCCAAAAACACCTGAAAGGATGCTCAGCGTCACTCATTATTCAAGAAATGCAAATCAAAATCACAATGTAGTATCACCTCACGGCGGTCAGAATGGCCATCATTTAAATTTCTACAAACAGTAAATGCTGGAGAGGGTGTGGAGAAAAGGGAACCCTCTTGCACTGTTGGTGGGAATGGTAATTGATAGAGCCACTATGGAGAACAGTATGGAGTTTCTTTTAAAATAACTAGGAGCAGAACTACCGTATGACTCAGAAATCCCACTACTGGGCATACACTGTGATTGAAAGAGACACACGTACGCCGGAGTTTGTTGCAGCACTTTTTTTTTTTTTTACAATACCTAGGAGATGTAAGCAACCTAGGTGTCCACTGACAAATGAATGGATATAGAAACTGTGGTATATGTATACAGTGGAATATTACTCAGCTATAAAAAAAGGGTGCATTTGAGTCAGTCCTAATGAGGTGGATGAACCTAGAGCCCGTTGTATAGAATGCAGTACGTCAGAAAGAGGAAGGCAGAATAGTATATTAGTACATGTGTGTGGAATCTAGAAAGATGGTACTGATGAACCTATCTGCAGGGGTGCAGTGGAGACACAGACAGTGGACGCCATGTGGAAAGGAGAGGGTGGGGCGAATGGAGAGAGCAGCGTGGAAACATATATTGCCACGTGGATAGCAAATTCCGGTGGGACACGGGGAGTTCAACCCAGTGCTCTGTGACAACTTAGAGGGGTGGGATGGGATGGGAGATGGGGATGGAGTCCAAGAGCGAGGGGACATATGTATGCCCGTGGCCGATTCATGTTGATGTATGGCAGAAACCAGTAAAGCAATTATCACAATAAATTTTTTTTTAAGTAAAAAGAACATTAATGAGTCACTCACAGAAATTTGTTAATTAGATGATAGCACTGTATCGATGATAATCTCCTGATGTTGATAACTGTATTATTATTCATAAAAGGCAATATCTGTCTGTTTAGAAAACGGTCACTGAGGTATTTGAGACATCACATCTTTAGCTTATTCTCAAGCAGTCCAGAAAGAAGTGTATGTATATACCATTCAAATACTAAATACAGTTAGGACAGTTGCACAATGCGTGTGGATATGTGTGTGATGTGTGTTTACAGAAAAAGAGGAAGGATGAGGAAAAGGAAGGAAGAAACAGAAGAAAAAAAAAAAAAACTTGGGGCATCTGAGTCTTTCTCAAGCAGTCCAGAAAGAAGTGTATGTATATACCATTCAAATACTAAATACAGTTAGGACAGTTGCACAATGCGTGTGGATATGTGTGTGATGTGTGTTTACAGAAAAAGAGGAAGGATGAGGAAAAGGAAGGAAGAAACAGAAGAAAAAAAAAAAAAACTTGGGGCATCTGAGTCCCCCGACTTTGTTCTTTTACAAGATTGTTTTGACTTTTCCAGGTTCTTTGTATTTCCATCTGAAGAGGATGAGCTTATCAATAAAAGTAATGCAACTGGGATTTTATAAAGACTGTATTGAGCCTGTAGATAAGTTTGGGGAGCATTTCCGTTTTAATAGCATGAAATATTTTAATCCAAGAACTTAGAAGGTTTTCCATTTTTTTTTTAATTTAATTTTTTTTTAATTTTTATTTTTACTTTATTTTACTTTACAATACTGTATTGGTTTTGGCATACATTGACATGAATCCATCATGGGTATACATGAACTCCCAAACATGAACCCCCACCCTGCCACCTCCCACCCCACATCATCCCTCTGGATCATCCCCATACACCAGTCCCAAACATCCTGGATCGAACATAGACTGGGGATTCGTTTCTTACATGATAGTATACATATTTCAATGCTATTCTCCCAAATCATCCCACCCTCTCCCTCTCCCTCTCCCTCAGAGTCCAAAAGTCCGCTCTACACATCTGTGTCTCTTTTGCTGTCTTGCATACAGGGTCCTCATTACCATCTTTCTAAATTCCATATATATGTGTTAGTATACTGTATTGGTGTTTTTCTTTCTGGCTTACTTCACTCTGTATAATTGGTTCCAGTTTCATCCATCTTATTAGAACTAATTCAAATGTATTCTTTTTAATGGCTGAGTAATACTCCATTGTGTATATGTACCACAGCTTTCTTATCCATTCATCTGCTGATGGACATCTAGGTTGTTTCCATGTCCTGGCTATTATAAACAGTGCTGCGATGAACACTGGGGTACATGTGTCTCTTTCTATTCTGGTTTCCTCGGTGTGTATGCCCAGCAGTGGGATTGCTGGGTCATAAGGCAGTTCTATTTGCAATTTCTTAAGGAATCTCCACACTGTTCTCCATAGTGGCTGTCCTAGTTTGCATTCCCACCAACAGTGTAAGAGGGTTCCCTTTTCTCCACACCCTCTCCAGCATTTATTGCTTGCAGACTTTTGGATCGATCCATTTACTTAGATCTACTTTAATCTTTAGCGTCCCGCTCCCAGTGTGCAAGCCTTGCGCTTCTCTTGCTGTGTTTATTTTATTCTTTTTGGTAATGTGGAAATTTGTCTTCCTTTAATTTTCTTATTTTTTTAAGCTAATTTTTATTGGACTACAGCTGCTAATGTTGTGTTGGTTTCTACTATGTAGAGAAATGAATCAGTCACGAAAGTGAAACTCACTCAGTTGTGTCCGACTCTTTGTGACCCCATGGACTATACAGTCCATGGAATCCTCCAGGCCAGAATACTGGAGTGGGGAGCCTTTCCCTTCTCCAGGGATCTTCCCAACCCAGGGGTCGAGTCCATGCCCCCACACTGCAGCCGATGCTCTACCAGCTGAGCCACGGGGAGGCCCGCACGTGGAAGAATCAGGCGTACATATCCGTGTACCCCTGCCTTGGTCTTCCTCCCCGCTCTGGTCATCACAGTGCCTCGGGGCTCCCTGTGCTCTCACCAGTTATCTGTTTTATCCATATTGTCAATAGTGTGTCTGCGTCAGTCCCAACCTCTCAGTTCCTCCCCCCACCCCTCCCCACCTTGGTATTCATACATTTGATCTCTGCATGTGTGCCTTTATTTCCGCTTTGCAAACAGAATCCTCTGTACCAGTCTTCTAGAGTCCACATATATGCATCAATGTGGGATGCTTTTTCTCTTTCTGCCTTGTTCACTCTGTATGACACTCTCTGGGCTCCTCCACGCCTCTGCAATGACCCGGTTCCATTGCTTTTTGAGACCGAGTAGTGCTCCGCTGTGTGCGTACCACAGCTTGTCTGTCCGTTCCCCAGCTTTCTCTGGGTACATGCCCAGGAGTGGGACGATCGTTTTCAAATTGCTCATTGCTAGTCCGTAGAAATACAGTTGGTTTTTGGACTCTGACCTTGCATCCTAACGTCTTGCTGAACTCACTTATCAGTCCTAAGTGTGTGTGTGTGTGTGTGTGTGTCTGTGTGCACGTGCATGTGTATTCAGTAGGATTTTCTATGAAATCATGTCATCTGCAAATAGAGATACTTTTATTTGTTTTCTAATCTGGATGTCTTTTTTTTTTCCTTGTCCTGCTTCTCTGACTAGAACCGCTAGTACAATATTAAACACAAGTTGGCAAGAGTTTAGATTCCTTCTTACAACTGTTCTGTATGTCTAATATCATGTTAACATAAAGAGTTAAAAGTAATACTATAGGTCATACCTTTAGGAATTCTGGTTGGCTTGGTCTGAGGTGGCATTCAGGTGGTGGCATTGTTTGAAAGCTCCCAGTTGGCAGGAATGCACAGCAAGGGTTGAAAAGTTCTGGACCAACGTCTCTGGGAAGAAGCCTTTGTCCTTCTCCACCAGAGCATGTTGACTGTGGTTTCTTATTAAGGTTCCCATTTAACTGCAAGTCCTGTGTGAGCTGGGATTTTTTTTTTCTTGCTGACCGTGATATCCATAGCAATAGTGCCTGATACAGAATAGACTGGAAAAATAAATAAATAGCTGTCAAAGTCGCTAACTCTCTCCAGTCCCATAGAATATATAAAACAGGCCCATCTTATAGAAGGAAAGCTGAGGCTGATAAAGGGGAAGCAACTTGCCTAGGACCACGTCAGTTAGATCAGAGCAGAGGGGAGTCCAGATCTATTCTTATACTAATCCACCTCCGTCAGAGCCTCAGCCACACATGTGGGAGGAAACGAGGCCCATGCAGGCTCAGATGGTGGGCAAATCAAGAGTATATTGGATCCACAGGGCCAGGAAACTGGAACACCCTGGCCTGGTGCAGATCATTCCTGGTGCAGATCATTGTGATGGGTGTGCAGGCGATGGGCAGGGCCTTAGCCCAGGCCCTGCAGCAGGAGTTTGCAGCCAGCCAGGTAGCAGCCAGCACCTGGGGACATGCCGGACACCAGTCTGCAGCTGCCTCCAGCCTCCCCAGCCTCAGCTTCTGGGACGCACAGCAGGTTCTCAGCGTCTCCAAGCTGAGTCCCAAGGAGATCCAGAAGAGCTAGGAACACCTATTCAAGGTGAACGACAGATCTATCGGTGGCTCCTTTCACCTGCAGTCAAAGGAGGTCCGAGCCAAGGAGCGCCTTGAGGAGGAACTTAGACTCCAGGTCCCAGAGGATAGAGACGGAGCAGCCACCCAGAAGGTCACCACGTGGCTCCTCCCACCCCACCCGCCCATCTCTAACTTA
>SJYX01008482.1:45565-107154 GCA_006410675.1 Oreotragus oreotragus | reverse complement strand
CTCCAGGCAAGAATACTGGAATGGGTTGCCATTTCCTTCTCCAATGCATGAAAGAGAAAAGTGAAAGTGAAGTCGCTCAGTCTGTCCAACTGTTAGTGACCCCATGGACTGCAGCCCACCAGGCTACTCCGTCCATTGGATTTTCCAGGCAAGAGTACTGGGGTGGGGTGCCATTGCCTTCCCAGGAAGAGATCTCTAGTCTTTCCCATTCTGTTGTTTTCCTCTCTTTCTTTGCATTGATCGCTGAGGAAGGCTTTCTTATCTCTCCTTGCTATTCTTTGGAACTCTGCATTCAGAGGCTTATATCTTTCCTTTTCTCCTTTGCTTTTCGCCTCTCTTCTTTTCACAGCTATTTGTAAGGCCCCCCCAGACAGCCTTTTTGCTTTTTTGCATTTCCTTTCCATGGGGATGGTCTTGATCCCTGTCTAACCAGCTTCACTGTAAACGGGAACTCAGTGGTTCTTATGGTAGAGATGGGCTCACACGTGGAAGGACCTGGAGAAATAGAGCTTGAGTGCTCTCTCTCTACCCATCCCTTTCTTATCTCATCTCCAACCTCTGTGTTGACCACATTATGTCCATATCCTCCATAAGGTATTAAGGCATGGGATGTAAACACCAGGAACTCTGCAGACATATTTTTATATCTTGAGCATAAACATCTCTTTCTCCATGTGTTGTATAAAATCCCAGACAGATGTATGTGCCCTTTGCTGGATCAGTTATTATTATTACTGATTGGTTGAGTCTGGCATATGCTGTGGCCTGGATGGCAGCATACTTATTTATATATCTGTCCCTTTCTTCCACCACCCCACCCCCACCCCATCCATATGAAGTTAGTTCAGTTCAGTTCGATTCAGTCGCTCAGTCGTGTCCGACTCTTTGCGAACCCATGAATCGCAGCACGCCAGGCCTCCCTATTCATCACCAACTCCCGGAGTTCATTCAGACTCATGTCCATCGAGTCAGTGATGCCATCCAGCCATCTCATCCTCTTTCGTCCCCTTCTTCTCCTGCCCCCAATCCCTCCCAGCATCAGAGTCTTTTCCAATGAGTCAGCTCTTCAAATGAGGTGGCCAAAGTACAGGAGTTTCAGCTTTAGCATCATTCCTTCCAAAGAAATCCCAGGGCTGATCTCCTTTAGGATGGACTGGTTGGATCTCCTTGCAGTCCAAGGGGCTCTCAAGAGTCTTCTCCAACACCACAGTTCAAAAACATCAATTCTTTGGCGCTCAGCCTTCTTCACAGTCCAACTCTCACATCCGTACATGACCACAGGAAAAACCATAGCCTTGACTAGATGAACCTTTGTTGGCAAAGTAATGTCTCTGCTTTTCAGCATGCTATCTAGGTTGGTCATAACTTTTCTTCCAAGGAGTAAGCGTGTTTTAATTTCATGGCTGCAATCACCATCTGCAGTGATTTTGGAGCCCAGAGAAAATAAAGTCTGACACTATTTCCCCATCTGTTTCCCATGAAGTGATGGGACCGGATGCCATGATCTTCGTTTTCTGAATGTTGAGCTTTAAGCCAACTTTTTCGCTCTCTTCTTTCACTTTCATCAACAGGCTTTTTACTTCCTCTTCGCTTTCTGCCATAAGGGTAGTGTCATCTGCATATCTGAGGTTATTGGTATTTCTCCCAGCAATCTTGATTCCAGCTTGTGTTTCTTCCAGTCCAGTGTTTCTCATGATGTACTCTGCATAGAAGTTAAATAAGCAGGGTGACAATATACAGCCTTGACGTACTCCTTTTCCTATTTGGAACCAGTCTGTTGTTCCATGTCCAGTTCTAACTGTTGCTTCCTGACCTGCATACAGATTTCTCAAGAGGCAGGTCAGGTGGTCTGGTATTCCCATCTCTTTCAGAATTCTCCGCAGTTTATTGTGATCCACACATATGAAGTCAGAAAGAGGTAATTCTGGAAATAAAGGAAAGAGAAGGAGAAAGAAAATGAGATGATTGATCAGAATACAGCAGAAAGGATGCTTGTCAGATGAAGACAGGAACTGCCATGACAGTCTTCCATTATTGGCCATTTTTTATCCAGTATTTAAACATATCCAATCATATCTTATTAAAAATAAATAATGATAACTTTAAAAAGTAAATATCATCCTTTCTTAATCATGTTCCTCCTTCTCTCTATCCACTTATCTCTCTCCATCACTGAACAGCCACATTTATTGAATCAATTTTTGAGGGGGAGGGAGGGCGGTCATTTCCTAGCCACTCCTTAGCTCATTGGTAGATAGCTTCCTTTAGCCCAGTGGTTCTTAACCAGGGACATGTTTGCTTCCTTCCCCATTGGGAAAAAAACCCTGATGCTAGGAAAGATTGAGGGCAGGAGGAGAAGGGTCAACAGAGGATGAGATGATTGGATGGCATCACTGATTGAATGGACATGAGTTTGAGCAAACTCCAGAAGATAGTGAAGGACAGGGAAGCCTGGCGTGCTGCAGTCCTTGGGGTCACAAAGAGTGGAACCTGACTTAGCAACTGAACAGCAACCCACCCTCTGGGACAGCTGGCACTGTCTGGGAACAGTTTTATTTACCACAAATGGGAATGTGCAACTGGTTCCTCGTGAGTGGAGGTCAGGAATACTGCTAAGCATCCTGCATTCCACAGCACAGCCCCTCATAATGAAGAGCTAAAAAGCCTGAAATGCCATTAGTGCCGAGATTGAGAAATCTTGGACCCTCCTCCTAGAGTTATCCCCTTCATTCCTGATTGCCTCACATATTCTTTTATAGACCTCCCTGGGAGACCATTCAAACTTCCAACCGATGCTGAAATAACAGCCACCACAAAACAGGGAAGAAAGAGAGAGAAAAAAAAAAAAAACTTGCCATTTATTGAGCATTTACCAGATGTTCAGCAGTGGACCGAGTTTTATGGAACTGCCATGTCTCAAAGGCAGCATGAGATAGGCACTACTGTTTTACCTCAACTCTCACATCCTTCTCAAGGAAATCCAAGATCCAAGCTCAAACCCATCTGATGGCAACGTCTGTGACTTTAATGACTGAACAGTAAAAACTTCTGGAACCCTCACTGTATCCACCTGGAAGCTGTGAAGGCTGGCTCGTCCCTCCTCCTCCTGGACGTTTACACGCTGTGGGACTGGGCACAGTGTGGCCCTGCAGCCAGCTTCTCCCAGGCTCTGGAACCTGCCCTGCTTCTGGTGCCGTCTCAGCTCATCATCTTTTCTTCCTCCTCCAGAGGACAGGAAGATTCCAGTATCTATGGAGCAGGGGTGCGAGAGAAAATGAGAGACAGACGATTAATATATCTCTAGTATATTTTTAAACAGTGATGATAAGTACATTGCAGAGAACTCTAAAAATTTTATTATATGTATATATCTATATATAGATATAAAATATCACCAAGAAGCAATAAAAAAGAATTCCAGACTGGGACTAACATATAAATAGATGCTATGTACTGCATGCTCTTTTTTGGATGGTCACCAAGCATAGGAGCATATTCAAACCTCATGGAAGTCCAATGTTGGCCAGATTCAATTGACCTTGCATCATTTTTTTCACAGAGTATTTATTAACAGTTTACTGGAATATGTTTTGAGACATACTAATCAAATATGGGTGTTGTAAAACAAATAGAAGTCATCATACCTGTCTCTCCATCTCTGTCTCTTTTATACACACACACATACACACACACACACACACGCACACACACACACAGAAGCATACGTTAACTCTGCCTACTGAAGGTAAAGGGCCTGGGGACCAGTCTCCCACCCCCAGCACACAGTAGCAATGAGTATGCCTAATGTCAAGATCTTGGCTTCTGTATACCATCTCCAATAACAGGAGTCCCAGCTTTTTGAAGAAATGGTTGATTACAGGGCTAAGGCAAGGAAAATCAAACATCTTAAGTTAGAATGATGGAAACATTCTAAAGGACATAGGAGCCAGCTTGAAGAAGCTTCCACCGGCCCAATTTGGTACAATTTGAGCATCACAATAAATAACTATAGTGACGTATAGTTAATAACACAGGAAACCACCAATCAGTACTAACGTACATTAATAAATGAACATGTTGAATGAGATGGACATAAAAAACCATATTTACATAGTTTCAAAGTACCTCTCCACAAAACACTTAATAATTACAGAGGGAAGAGAGTTACTTTACAGAAAACTGGCAGATGACAACTTAATTGAATGAATAAAGTGAGGATCACCCTAAATGGGACAAACCAAAATCCTGTACCGCTGATAGGATGTTCTGAAGATACATGACTTCTGTGATATTCTTTTCCAGAGATGCATTATCTGAGTCTGATCATGAAGAAACAAACAAACCTAAACTGAAAGAGAATGGTATGCAAAAGCTTCAAGGTTGTGAAAAGATAAGAAAAAAAAATGAAGACACATCCTATATTGAAGATTTAAACACAAGACAAGGAAAGGCAACACGTGGTTCTGACTTAGACTGTTTTCTCTAAAGTCCATGTTGGGACATTTGGCAAGACTTGACTGGGACTTCAGGATGCTATGGTAGTAATGCGTCAGTATTAATTTCCTGATTTTGAAGATTCTGTTGTTATGGGTGAGACTATTTTTGTTTGTAGAACATACCACTGCAGAGTTTAGAGTAATGGGCAATCTGGTCAACGCCTTACTCTCCAGTGTTTCATAGGAAAAGATTCTTTGTTCTGACCAGAAACATAAAAAGCCTGCCTGAATCAAAACGATGTTCTTTGAAAATGTGTCCATGTGTCTGATGGCTAAATTTTAACTAAAGGAATCTCTTTTTGTATATTTGCAAGAGAACAAAATCATGCAGCCCCATCTCTTTAAGAAGAGCTGAGAGATTTGGGCTGCACAGAGGCAGAGAGCGAAAGAGATTGAGATGGAAAATCAAAGTTGTTCACACATTAATTACTCAGTGAGATCTGTTACTGGTCCCTTTGGGAACTGAAAAGTGTCTTCCCAGAAGAAATACTAGTCTCATCTTCCAACTCAGACGTCTCCAAGAGATTTCCACATTCATTATCCCATTTGTTCCTCAAACACCCCATAGAGGCAGAACAAACACAGATCCATCCCATTTGATGCAATAAGAAACTACGTCCACCAGAAATGAAGGGACTTACCAACACCACACAGATGGCAGATAATGGCTCAGTGAGCCAAATCCAGAGCTGTCCGATCCCACAATCCCTTTGGAGTTTACCCACTGCCTCCCCAGGTCACACTGGATAGTGTCTCTTTCAAAGAAATGACAGCAGTTAACCCATAATTGGAGAAGGCAATGGCATCCCACTCCAGTACTCTTGCCTGGAAAATCCCATGGACGGAGCAGCCTGGAAGGCTGCAGTCCATGTGGTTGCTGAGGGTCGGACACGACTGAGTGACTTCACTTTCACTTTTCACTTTCATGCACTGGAGAATAAAATGGCAACCCACTCCAGTGTTCTTGCCTGGAGAATCCCAGGGATGAGGGAGCCTGGTGGACTGCCGTNGACACGACTGAGTGACTTCACTTTCACTTTTCACTTTCATGCACTGGAGAATAAAATGGCAACCCACTCCAGTGTTCTTGCCTGGAGAATCCCAGGGATGAGGGAGCCTGGTGGACTGCCGTCTGTGAGATCGGACACGACTGACGCAACTTAGCAGCAGAAGCAGCAGCCGCAGCCCATAATTACTAAAGTAGCATCATTCCTCTTCAGTCCCCATATTCTGCATTGGCTTAATGCATGTGAGAGAACTTTGTCCTGAGTTTTCCCATCTTGAAATATAATGCAATCCTATTTTTGGCGAAATGCATACTTGTGGCCAGTCACTCAGGTGAATTGATGCTGGGCTCCCCGTTTCAAGTATGGAGATGGGAGTAGGGTGGTGAAAAGGCCTTGCAAATAAAGATAATACCTAAATCCTCTGGTCTGCAGAGGTCTTGGACCACTCACTACTCTCACATGCCCTCTACCTGCCCCATAACCTTCCCACCTCAAGACCTTGAGGTGAGCTCCTTGTCCCTTCCTCAAAGGCTCAATTCCCTGATCTTTCTCGAGTGGACAGCTTTGATCCTCAGCCCCATCCCCGCAGGTTGCCTTCTCCTCCTTCCCTGCTCCTGTTTCATTGCCTTCATCTTTCATCCGAGTGCTAACAAAGATCTTTATTAGATTTCAAGGAAATTTTGCAGCTGAGAAATTTATTAATTTTCCCCTCTGGCTACCAAAAAAACCCAATAATCATTATCAGAGAATTTAAAAGAGAGTGAAAGTAGGAGAGAGGCGTTTAGGTTGGGGGTGAGGGAAATAAACAGACACTGTCTAGTTCTAAGATGCTTTTAATGTCCAGAATCTCCCATGAGACATCTTCGCATTTTCTCACACTAGGTTCTGCGTGAATTGGCAAGCAGCCTTGGGGATGGTAAAAACTCTGGATGGAAGAGAGAGATCACTGTGGGCTGAAGTGTTCATAAAAAGCTTCATACAGGAAGAGGGTACATGGGGATGAACTTAAGGGAGACAAAGACCTGTGGTTATAGAATACGCAGACAGGAGCTCTGTGTCTGGTTCAGGACTGTGATCCCAGAACTAAGAATAATATTGAACGAACTATAAATATTAGTGGGTTTGTGTTCAATAGAAGAAAAGTGGAAAGAAGGAAGGAAGGTAAAAGATAGGAGGAAACTAGGGAGGGAGAAGGGGAAGGATGGGATATGAATGCAAGCTAGAGGGGTAAAACGCAATGGACGTTGTATGAAAGATGGCTTCCAATCATCAGTTTGGTTGTCTCTTTACTTGGAATGCCCTGCTCTTTCCCACTCCCCACCACCATCACCTTCAGGAAAAACACTGACTGTGTACTTCAATCCGGTCCTCCTTTCTTTGCTCATGAACTGGGATTTGATACAAATATCCACCCTGTGATTAAGGGAAATGTGAGCCCCATCCCTTTCTGAGAGCTAACCATGATTAGTCTAAGCCAATGTGATGGATTCTCCTTGCCAGTTTGATCAGGGTTGGCATGTGAACCTCCTGGGCAGTGAGATATAGTTGGGATCAAGCAATGGTCTGGAAAAATGTGTCCTTGCTCCTGAAGGGCACACCATAAATGATGGTTACTTTCTGATCTCAGACTCTGCCATGTCTGACCAGGAAGCCTGAAAATCTTCTGCCTGCTTGAGGCCACGAAGTGAGTCCTTTGAGACATAAGCCGGCACTGACTTTATCAGAGTGGAGAGATAGAAACTGGATCCTGATAGCACATCGAGCTGCTGAATGTAACAACTCTGAAACTCTCCCTATCTCTGATACAAGCAACACTTCATGTCTTTATGGACTGAGCTAATTTCAGTCATATTTATCCAGTTCTTAGAGACAGAAGCACTGAAACCTCTGCAGCACCTCCACCTGATGTAATCAAGTCCCTCACAGCATCTCAAGCTTCATTCCCAACCAGTGTTGCTGCTTTCTCTCTTTACATTCCGGCCATATCAAGTTGTTCATGGTTCTCTCTCTACACATTTGCATTTTTCACCTGTTTTTCCCCTTCCATGTTTTGTGCTCAGCCCCTCACTCGTGTTTGACTCTTTGTGGCCCTGTGGACTATAGTCCACCAGGCTCCTCTATGCGTGGGATTTTCTAGGCAAAAATACTGGAGTGGGTATCTCCCCAGCACAGAGATCAAATGCACATCTCTTAAGTCTCCGGCGCTGGCAGGTGGATTCTTTACCACTGGCAGCACCTGGGGAGTCATAGGGTGGATTGTATTTGCTCTCCCAAAGCTAACTGGGATGTCACTTCCTCTCATCTGTTAGCCTATAGCATGGAGGTCAGAAGCATGGACCCAAAATCCTGGATGCTTCTGGGCTTTGAATTTCAGATCTGCCACCTACTACATTTGTGATCTTAAACAATTTGCCTAATCCCTTTTTGCTTTAGTTCCTTTATCTCTTAAATGGAAATAACTATCAGTTCTTTGCGACCCTATGAATCACAGCACGCCAGGCCTCCCTGTCCATCGCCAGCTCCCAGAGTTCACTCAAACTCATGTCCATTGAGTCAGTGATGCAATCCAGCCATCTCATCCTCTGTCATCTCCTTCTTCTCTTGCCCACAATCCCTACCAGCACCAAGGTCTTTTCCAATGAGTCAACTCTTTGTATGAGGTGGTCAAAGTATTGGAGTTTCAGCTTCAGCATCATTCCTTCCAAAGAACAACCAGGACTGATCTCCTTTAGGATGGACTGGTTGGATCTCCTTGCATCGGCAGCCCACCAGGCTCCCCAATCCCTGGGATTCTCCAGGCAAGAACACTGGAGTGAGTTGCCATTTCTTCTCCAATGCATGAAAGTGAAAAGTGAAAGTGAAGTCGCGCCGTCTTGTCCAACTCTTAGCGACCCCATGGACTGCAGCCTATCAGGCTCTGCCGTTCATGGGATTTTTCCATCAAGAGTACTGGAGTGGGTCGCCACTGCCTTGTCCTAATAGGTATATAGCTCGATAAAAAGTAGCACGAGGACGAGGAGCCGGGCGTGATGGGAGTGGGGGCTGGCTCTGTGGCGGGCGAGCGGAAGACCCAGGGAGGGGGAGTCGGGAAGGCGCTAACCAGGGCGGGAAACCGGACCTACAGGCCGACCGCCGTCCCGCCTCGCCCGCGGCGAGGATGCCTGATCGCGCGCACACCCTCGGTGTGCCGCCGCCACAGCGTGGAGGAACGAGGGGAAGAGGGCAGCGGGCCCCTCCTCTTCCCCACCCCACCCTCGTCGCGAGCCCGCCCGCCCCGGCGGCCCCAGGAGCCGGGCCACACCGGGGACGGCCGACGCGCCTTCGGTGTCTGTCCGTCCACCAGCCCCAGAGGGGCGGGGGATGCCAGGCGGCAAGGACACGGCGACCGGCCCGCGGGGGACAGACCAGGGACCAGACTCGCGCTCGAGCGAGCGCACCGGAACGGGGGCGCGGCGGGGGTCTGGTAGGGCGGCGAGGGTCACGGGCGCTCCCCCTCGTCCAGCACGCGACGACGTCGGTGGACAGGAGGTGGTGAAACCGGCAACGGATAGGAGCCGCGGCGGCCCGGGAAGCAAGACACACCAGGGCGCGGCCCAGGGGAGCAGCAGACGGGGAGCGGACTGAGACGGACTGCCAGACGGAGGGGGGCACAGACGGGGTGCGACCACGTGAAGCCAAAGCCACAGAACCGGCGGGGGAGATGGGGTGGCCGCGCGCCACCACGAGGGGGATGGCTCAAAACGACCCGGGGGAAGCGAGTCGGCCGCCAGGGCCCACCGCGGGTTCTCACCGCCAGAGGCCTCCCAGCACAGGGGCGGTCTCAGCACACCAGGGACGACGGACTGGCGCCCCGCTCATGGGGCTCGCGCCCACCGCCACCTACACACCCACAGGCGCCGCCGGCCAGGGAGAACGCTCTCCCGCCGCGAACCGGCGTCCCCCACGGCCCTCACACGCGCAACCCTGCTGTGCCAGGCTCCCGCCCCAACCCCCTTTCTCAGGGTCCGAGGGCACCGCTCTGCCCAGGGACGCCACTGGCGGACGGAGGCGGGGGGACGACACCCACGTGAGGCGAGGCCGGCTCGGTCCCAGACAGGGGAAAGGAACGCGGGTGGTCGCATGCGCCGGACCAGGAGGAAGGCCGGCAGCGGGGGGAGGGGCCGGCAAGCACGCACAGCAGGGGCCTTCGGGGACCAGAAAACACCGGGACACGGCCGGGCCGCCAGGAAAACCAGCGCGGGATGCCACCGCCATCCACACAAGAGGGCGGTCCCGCGACGCCTGGGACGCCGGCCGGTCCAGGCCATCCCCAGAGCGGGCGCCACGACCCGGCCCCACCGCCAGGGCCGGCGTGCCGTCCACCCGTCTTCCTCCGTCCGTCCTCGACAGATACGTCTTTCCATCTAGTCTGATTCCAAGGCTCAACATCCTGGGGACACGCTCTGGAGCGAGGCGACCCAGACCTTGCCCGCGCGTTCAGCATGGGGCTGAGGGAGGCTCCTCGCGGGGCCTGCGGGGCTAGGGAAGCGGGGCGACCGGGCGTCGCGCCCCGACCCCCTTCCCCCTGGGCTCACACACGGCACACACATGTCCCCACACTTGCAGGACGCCCGTTGGGGCCCAGCCGGACCCTCCCCCAACTCTGTATACGTCTTTCCATCTAGTCTGATTCCAAGGCTCAACATCCTGGGGACACGCTCTGGAGCGAGGCGACCCAGACCTTGCCCGCGCGTTCAGCATGGGGCTGAGGGAGGCTCCTCGCGGGGCCTGCGGGGCTAGGGAAGCGGGGCGACCGGGCGTCGCGCCCCGACCCCCTTCCCCCTGGGCTCACACACGGCACACACATGTCCCCACACTTGCAGGACGCCCGTTGGGGCCCAGCCGGACCCTCCCCCAACTCTGGAGTGGTCATGTATGGATGTGAGAGTTGGACTGTGAAGAAAGCTGAGTGCCGAAGAATTGATGCTTTTGAACTATGGTGCTGGAGAAGACTTGAGAGTCCCTTGGACTGCAAGGAGATCCAACCAGTCCATCCTAAAGGAGACTAGTCCTGGGTGTTCATTGGAAGGACTGATGCTGAGACTGAAACTCCCAATACTTTGGCCACCTCATGGGAAGAGTTGACTCATTGGTAAAGACCCTGATGCTGGGAGGGATTGGGGGGCAGGAGGAGGAGGGGACGACAGGTGAGATGGCTGGATGGCATCACCGACTCGATGCACATGAGTTTGGGTGAACTCTGGGAGTTGGTGATGGACAGGGAGGCCTGGCATGCTGCGATTCATGGGGTCACAAATAGTTGGATACGACTGAGTGAATGAACTGAACTGAAAAAGCAATGCGACACTCTTTCTGTCCCCTTCTGAAGTCTATGTCAAAAGCTTTCTCTATCTCTTTTATACTCTAATAAAACATTGTTACACAAAAAGCTCTGAGTAATTGAACCTTGTCTCTGGCCCTGGATTGAATTCCTCTCCTCCAGAGGCCACAAATCCTGGCATCATTCATGGCTTGTAGCAGCAACCTTTCCCAGGTTTTATAGAATGACTTTGTATAGAGCAAGATCATCAATCATCCTGACTGGAGATTTGGGGGGTCTCTCAAACTTTTCCTGTGGATTGGACTTCTCTAACCTTGTGTGTGTAGATTCCTTATTAAAGGGATTTGCCACTTTCTTTTTCAGGAGCTTGTTATCTCTTGATCCTTCTGGTGTCTCTCTGCTATCCGTTTGGACCATGGAACAGCAACACACCACCCACTTCTCTCTCATTTTTTTCCCCCAGTGGCTCCCAGATGGTAGAGTATGCTCAGTCTTATCTACATTCTGTTGAGTGAGACAAAAATCTAGCTCCTCATTCAGCTCTCCAAAAAGCCAGAATACTGTCCACTTGTTCCACTCTTCTCTTTCCCTGCTAAGAGAAAGGTCACAACCTGTGTTAAAATCTCTGTCTGATTTACCACAGGCCCTTTGGAGCAGTAGCAAGAGTCCAACTCCTTTTGTTCTCAGTGCCCCAGGCTTACAGATCCTGTTCATGTTTTGAGACAGGTGAGACATACCTGTCCCTCAGGTCACCCCTTTAAAATAACCAGAATGTTCCATTCTTCTCTTTCCCACTGAGGCAGAAGCTATTAAGCTTTATTAACCTTTGTCTTCCATACTGCAGGTCCTCTGGAGGTGCAACATGTTACCCAGATTTTTTTTTAAGTCTCAGTGGTCTCCATGCATCTAAAGCATAATGGATTGCATCAGTGTTTCAAGAAGATGAGACAGGAGCTATTACTTTAGGCAGTCCCCTGAAATATCAGAATGTTGGATATATGATTTCTCTTTTCCTTCCCCAGGAGAAGACAGAAGCTGAAATTTTCTTCCCAATGAGATGGCACTGTGCCAGGGAAAGAGAGTATGATGAGGAGGTGACATGAATTTTCCTATTGACTTCAGTGTGGCCAGTTTCACACTCACTGGGTTAAGAAGCCACTTAACCTTCTCAAAAAGGACACCGGTCCATGTATTATTGATTGGTGTCTCTGTGAAAAGAAGGAAGGTCTGTTGCTTACTTTTCTGCTACCTTGCTGGTGTCACTTCTATGAAAGCTTCATCTTGACTGATAGAATATAGATAAAATTATGTGGGAATATTATTTTAATTCCTATGGAATTAAAGGAGATTTCAAATGTACCATGCTAAATTAGACTTTTCTAGGATCAAAATGTGTGGTTGTCATGTTCTTTTTGATAAGAATCAAACACCTAAACTTTGCCTATTTTAACCAACCAACTTCAAAACAGAGTGTCTTAACTAAGTATCCTTTTATTTTCATCTAGTTCAATTTATTTATTTATTGTTCTTTCATTCATCCATTCTCTAATTTATTTATTAGCATCCTGCACTTTAGTTAGGGGGCTTAGGAGACAGAATCCACAGAAGTTAGCAAACTATGGCCCAGCTCCAAATTGACTTACCACTTGTTTTTATTAAAATGTTATTCAAATATGGCTACACTTATTCATATTATTTAGGCCTACTTTCACTGTACAATGGCAGAGCTGAGTAGCTGTTACTAAGACCAAATGGCCTACAAAGCCTAAAGTATTTATCATCTGGTCCTTTATAGAAAAAATTTGCCTACTCTGTGCTATAGTTCTCATTATTGGCTTGTGTAAACATTTTTCTTTATGTAATATAGTGGCATTTATGTTTCTGCTTAAATTGTATTTTGTGGATTGATTCATGTTATGGAAACCTCACCACTAAGTTCTGGCATCCATGAAGGAATCCTTCGGTAGTACAAATAGTACACTGCATGTGTTCTGCTGGACTTAAATTCAAAAGCATTTTTTATAGTAACACCCAGATAGAACAGCTTGGTGTACAAGTAAAAGTGACATCAAAGAGCATTTTGCTCTTAAAAATAAGAAATAGGTCTTTTACAATCCACTATCAAAATATTATCTGTTTTGAAAATGGGATATACACAGAAACACCATACACCAGAAGCTGAGATTATTAACTATCACCCTGCACTTTTAGTGGAATATTAATGTTCATTTGAAACATAATTGTGATTATTTGTTAATTTCCTACTCTATTTCTTTTAAACCTGTGTTTTTTAATAACAGCCTATTAGTGAGAAATAGATTTAAGGTCCTAGGTCGGATAGATAGAGTGCCTGATGAACTATGGAATGAGGTTCGTGACATTGTACAAGAGACAGGGATCAAGACCATCCCCATGGAAAAGAAATGCAAAAAAGCAAAATGGCTGTCTGGGGAGGCCTTACAAATAGCTGTGAAAAGAAGAGAGGTGAAAAGCTAAGGAGAAAAGAAAAGATATAAACATCTGAATGCAGAGAATAGCAAGAAGAGATAAGAAAGCCTTCTTCAGTGATCAATGCAAAGAAATAGAGGAAAACAAAAGAATGGGAAAGACTAGAGATCTCCTCAAGAAAATTAGAGCTACCAAGGGAACATTTCATGCAAAGATGGGCTCGATAAAGGATAGAAATGGTATGGACCTAACAGAAGCAGAAGATATTAAGAAGAGGTGGCAAGAATACACAGAAGAACTGTACAGAAAAGATCTTCACGACCCAGATAATCATGAGGATGTGATCACTAATCTAGAGCCAGACATCTTGGAATGTGAAGTCAAGTGGGCCTTAGAAAGCATCACTAAGAACAAAGCTAGTGGAGGTGATGGAATTCCAGTTGAGCTGTTTCAAATCCTGAAAGATGATGCTGTGAAAGTGCTGCACTCAATATGCCAGCAAATTTGGAAAACTCAGCAGTGGCCACAGGACTGGAAAAGGTCAGTTTTCATTCCAATTCCAAAGAAAGGCAATGCCAAAGAATGCTCAAACTACCGCACAATTGCACTCATCTCACACGCTAGTAAAGTAATGCTCAAAATTCTCCAAGCCAGGCTTCAGCAATATGTGAACCGTGAACTCCCTGATGTTCAAGCTGGTTTTAGAACAGGCAGAGGAACCAGAGATCAAATTGCCAACATCCGCTGGATCATGGAAAAAGCAAGAGAGTTCCAGAAAAACATCTATTTCTGCTTTATTGACTATGCCAAAGCCTTTGACTGTGTGGATCACAATAAACTGTGGAAAATTCTGAAAGAGATGGGAATACCAGACCACCTAACCTGCCTCTTGAGAAATCTGTATGCAGGTCAGGAAGCAACAGTTAGAACTGGACATGGAACAACAGACTGGTTCCAAATAGGAAAAGGAGTACGTCAAGGCTGTATATTGTCTCCCTGCTTATTTAACTTATATGCAGAGTACATCATGAGAAACGCTGGACTGGAAGAAACACAAGCTGGAATCAAGATTGCCGGGAGAAATATCAATAACCTCAGATATGCTGATGACACCACCCTTATGGCAGAAAGTGAGGAGGAGCTAAAAAGCCTCTTGATGAAAGTGAAGGAGGAGAGCGAAAAAGTTGGCTTAAAGCTCAACATTCAGAAAACGAAGATCATGGCATCCGGTCCCATCACTTCATGGGAAATAGATGGGGAAACAGTGGAAACAGTGTCAGACTTTATTTTTTTGGGCTCCAAAATCACTGCAGATGGTGACTGCAGCCATGAAATTAAAAGACGCTTACTCCTTGGAAGAAAAGTTATGACCAACCTGGATAGTATATTCAAAAGCAGAGACATTACTTTGCCGACTAAGGTCCGCCTAGTCAAGGCTATGGTTTTTCCTGTGGTCATGTATGGATGTGAAAGTTGGACTGTGAAGAAAGCTGAGCGCCGAAGAATCGATGCTTTTGAACTGTGGTGTTGGAGAAGACTCTTGAGAGTCCCTTGGACTGCAAGGAGATCCAACCAGTCCATTCTGAAGGAGATCAGCCCTGGGATTTCTTTGGAAGGAATGATGCTAAGGCTGAAACTCCAGTACTTTGGCCACCTCATGCGAAGAGTTGACTCATTGGAAAAGACTCTGATGCTGGGAGGAATTGGAGGCAGGAGGAGAAGGGGATGACAGAGGATGAGATGGCTGGATGGTATCACTAACTCGATGGACGCGAGTCTGCGTGAACTCCGAGAGTTGGTGATGGACAGGGAGGCCTGGCATGCTGCGATTCATGGGGTCGCAAAGAGTCGGAACGACTGAACTGAACTGAACTGAAAGTTAATAAATGGAAATCCATCCCATGTTTTGACAAGAAATTACGACCCTATTCATGATTTAACTTGGTGGATGACATGAGTATATCTGCCTTCAATTATTCCTTCAAACAAAAATTTTTAGCTGTTCATCAGTAGATTTGGTCATGAAGTTTTACCAGTAACAAGAAAAAACACAAAGTATTCTTTTGTTCTGAAGAAAAACTGAAAACATTGGCAGGGAAAAAAAAATCACATTATAGAATTTGGAACATTTTAAAATAATAACACATTTTTCTCTATCCATTCTATTATGAGAATGAAGTAACAAACCCTATGCTGCTTTTTGGATAAAAATATTGAAATAGCCAAAGAAAATGTGGGCTTTGGCAACAATGAAGTAGTCTGTTTAATAAGACCACTTCATATCCGGGACCTCTTGGTCATTCTGGAGAATGGGATACTTTGCCTGGCTGCTGCTACTGGGGAACTTGGATTTTGGAACCTTTGGTCATTGTTTAAGGAGAACAGAAGGGAAAAAGCCAAAATGGAAAAGAGGTTTTAGTACTCAAACTATCTAGCTCTGTAAATTCAAGCTTGTCCTCCAATTTGGCATGGAAATTCATCAACTGTAGATTTTAATTTATTTATTTTTTACTTGTTATTTTGAAATAATTTCAGACTTAACAAAGTTTGCAAAAACAATATGCAGTTCTGTTTAATGCCTTTGCCCAGCTTGTTTTATCTTACAAAGCCATAGTTATCAAAACTAAGAAATTAAATTTGATATACTACTATTAACTAAAGTACATGTTTTAGATTTCACCAGTTTTTCCAATGATGCCAATTTTAATTTTTTTTAATTTAAAATTTGTGATTGTGGTAAGATACATACAATATAAAACTTACTGTCTTAACTGCTTTGATTACATACTTAAGAGGTATTAAGGTATTAATATATTCATTTTGTGCAACTCATCTCCAGAAATTTTTCATATTGCAAAACTGAAACTCTATACTTATAAACAACAGTTCCCCGTATCCCTCTTCCCCCAGGCCCTTACAACCACCTTTTTTTTTTTTCCTACTGAGTTTGATTATTTTGATACCTTACATACTTGGAATCATACAGCCTTTTTATTTTTTTTTTTGTGATCAGCTAATTTCATTTAGCATAGTGATCTCAAGATTCATCCAAGTTGCAGCATGTAGCAAAATTTCCTTTCTTTTTAGGACTGAATAATATTCCATTGTATGTATACACTACATTTTGTCTATTCCTTCATCCACCGATGGACATTTGAGTTGTTTTCATCTTTTGGCTATTGTGGAGAATGCTATGAACATTGGTGTACAAATAACTCTTTGAGATTCTGCTTTCAATTCTTTGGGCTATATAGACAGAAGCTGGATTGTTCTGTTTTTATTTATTTTTATTGTGAAGTACAAAACTCCTACAGAAGAGTGTACAAAATGGAAATGAATAACTGAAATGAGTTTTCACAAACTGAACATCTATGGAACTCCTAGTCAGCTGAGGTCATTATCCCAGAATGCTCTCCAAATCTTACTCCACCCTTATTACTACTTCATTCTTCACTGAATTTTTGTTGTTCAGTCGCTCAGTCATGTCCAGCTTTTGTAACCCCATGGACTGCAGCCTGCCAGGCTTTCCTGTCTTTTAATTTATAACCATCATAGTACAATTTGCATATTGAAGACTACATATAAATTGATTAAAACAATATATATTCTTTTGCACCTGGCATGTTTCACACACATATATATTTGTAAGAGCCACCCATGTGATTGATTGGTTACATGTAGCTATGATTCATTTATTTTCATTATCACATACTACTCATTGTGTGACCATAACACAATTTCTTCATCCTGATGGACATTTGGATTCTTTTGAATTTAAGAATATTCCAAACAATGCTGCTGTGAACATTCTTATATATCTTTCTTGGGGCAAATGTACACACATTTCTTTAGTATTAATATTAGTTGTTCAGTCTGTCCAACTGTTTGTGACTCCATGGACTGTAGCCCGTCAGGCTCCTCTGTCCATGGAATTATCCAGGCAAGAATACTGGAGAGGGCTGCCTTTCTCTTCTCCAAGGGATTTTCCTGACCCAAGGACTGAACTCGGGTCTCCTGCGTTCAGGCAGATTCTTTATCATCTAACCCAGGGTATTTATCAAAAAAGTGAGAATCTTGGGTCTCATGAATATGTACAAATTTAGTGAATGGTGCCAAATTATTTTCCAAAGAGCTTGTACCAAGCTACAGTCCAAATAGCAGAGTACTAGTTGTTCCATGTTCTTGCCAATATCTGGTATTTTTCATCATTTTCATTACAGTCATTCTGGTAGTAAATCTTGTGGTGCTTTTAATTTTTATTTTCCTAATTACTAATGAAGAGCATGTTTACACATTTTTATTGTTTATTTGAATGTCTTCTTATGTGAATATTGGTTTAAATCCCCACCTATTTTTTGTTAGGTTGTCTATAGTTTTCTTATAGATTAGTACAAGTTATTTAAATGTTCTGGATAGGAATCCTTTGTCAGTTATGTGTATTATAAATGGTATTTTCCACTCTGTGTCTTGGCTCTATTTATAGACTATTAAACATGTTTACTGACAAAGCCTTTACTTTATAATCAGTGCTTTTCAGTCCTCTTTAATAAATCTTTTCCTAACTGAAGCTTAAGTAGATAGTCTTATGTTGTCCTGAAGACATTTTACTGTTTTGCTTTGTTTTTACATGCAGAATATGCATTTATATATGCTGTGAGGGGTCAAGTTTACTTTCTCTTCCATAGGAATATCCAATTGATCCAGGAACAGTTATTAAAAAGACTCTTTTCCACACAGCTCTGCAGTCTCCCTTGTCCGTACATGTGAAGGTCTTCTTTTTACTCTATTATGTTTCATTTGTCTTATCCAATCCAGTGCCAATACTACAATCTCTTCATTACTATAGCTTTAAAGTGGACACTGATATCAAGTAGACCAAATACTCTGAAATTCATCTTCAACATTTTTGTACTATTCTTGGCCCTTAGTATTTCAATAATAAATCTTAGAATCTGTCACATTCCACTTAAAATCTGCTGATATTTAGTTGAAATTGCATGGACTTTTAAAAATTGCATTTTTATTGAAACATAAGTCACATACCATAAAATTTACCCATTTTAAGGCGTACACTTCAGTAGTTTTTAGCAATTCCTACTGTACAATGTTGTGACAGAATGCTTTCTGTTCATTTCCAAGGCAAACCATTCAATATCACAGTAATCCAAGTCTATGCCCCAACCAGTAACGGTGAAGAAGCTCCTCTGATGCCCTCTTGCAACACCTACCGTCTTACTTGGGTTTCTCTTACCTTGGACATGGAGTATCTCTTCCCGGCTGCTCCAGCAAAGCACAGCCGCTGCTCCTTATCTTGGATGAGGGGTATCTCCTCATGGCTGCCCCTCCTGACCTTGGACATGGAGTAGCTCCTCTCGGCCCTCCTGAGCCTGTGCAGCCGCTGCTCCTCGGACATGGGGTAGCTCCTCTCGGCCACACTTCTGCGTGGTCCGTCACAGCCGTCTCAGAAATAACTATAGTACCTTCCCTAATAGAGTACTTATAAAAAATGACATGAACTCATATATGTAATAGTACTGAGAACAGTGTCCAGCATATAGTAAGCACTGCATAAATCCACTGTTTGGTCTATTTGTCTATTTTTTCTCTGTCTTCACATTGCAGAGGTGAGTTTGTGAACTCTATGAGGGCAGAAATTTGTTTTCTTCGATTCTTTATGCCCAACACCTGTCATAGAGCCACACATTGCTAAACAAAGTGCTATACATGAAACAGACAAACAAAATCTTGTGGAATGGGATGACCTGGGATGAAATAGGATGGAAAGGCATAGAGTGCCTGAGTTGATTGGAGCACACACAGCCGTGTGCAAGACCAGTGTAGTTAAAGCAGAAGGCACCATGCGGAGCTAAGCCTGTCTGCTGTAGTGTTTGTGTACTGAACATCAGGCCAGAAGTATGGATTTTTATCTTGAAGAGATTAGGGAAGCATTGATGATCTTGATCTGCAGAACTGTACAGTCACAAGTGTATCCGGAAGATGAATTAGCCTCTTTAAAGAGCTTTCCTGAGATATAATTTATATACCATAATACTCACTGATTGTAAGTGTACATTTTAGCAGCTTTCGGTAAATTTACAGAGTTGTATAACCATCTCCAAAATCCAATCTTAGAACATTTGTATCAGGCTTCTCTAGCAGTGTGGGTTAAACAGTGAACACTCTTATGTAACTAGACCACTTAGGGGTCCAGTCATGTCGGTTTGGCCAGAAATGAAGGTGGCAGCGGCAAGAATGAGTGTTTGTCTTCTTTCTTTACTCCAAGCGTGGACTCCAGCCCCTGCATTCCACGAGGTTTGGTCCTTTCAGTCTATTCCCTTCCTCCTCAGACTCCACATGTATCTATACTTGATTGGAGAAGGAAATGGCAACCCACTCCAGTGTTCTTGCCTGGAAAATCCCAGGGATGGGGGAGCCTGGTGAGCTGCCGCCTATGGGGTCACACGGAGTCGGAAACGACTGAAGCGACTCAGCAGCAGCAGCAGCAGCAGCATGCGCTTTTTCTACTTCCCCTGCCCTCCCATCTGTGAGCTCCTTCATGTTTAGGATTATGGCTGTTTTACCTTTTTCTCCCACGTTTGTACCCTGGCAGCAGGACCTGGCACATAGTAGGCAGAGATTAAAAATGGTTAAGAAACTCAGGAACTTCATTCGCTATATAGTTCTGACTCTCAACTCCCCTGTGGAAACGGGCTTACATTCCTGTAGTGTGTAACCATCCAGGCAAGGGTGCAGGACCATGAAGAGGAAAGTCATGAATATAAAGACTTCGAATTGTCATTTCCTACTTGGCACCTACAGGCCAAGTGCCATCAGGCACCTGGTCTTCTGCGGCTGTTGCCTCTGAGCAAGGCCAGCTGGCCATTCCCCGAGTTCTTGTTGTATTAAAGCTGAACTTGGCCTCTCATCGTTTTAATCTTTTTCCCTCTGTGGCGTGGTGGTGGTTTAGTCACTAAGTTGTGTCTGATTCTTGTGACCCCATGGACTGTAGCCCTCCAGGCTCCTCTGTCCATGGGATTCTTCAGGCAAGAATACTGGAGTGGGTTGCCATTTCCTTCTCCAGGGGATCTTCCTGACCCAGGGATCGAACTCAGGACTCCTGCATTGCTGGCAGATTCTTTACGGAGTGAGCCATCTGCACTTGGTTTCTCTGAATCCTACACTGTTGGTCTCTGTCTAGCTTCTTCAGTGCAGAAAAGAACCTTGCTCAGGGGGAGTCCTCACACGTTGTCCTGAATGGGTGGAGTGTACTCATGTGCTTCAGGGCAGTAAATCAGTGTCTCAGTTTGTGCAAGAAAGGCATTCACTGCAGGCATACCTTCCTAAAATAAGCTGTATGAGGCTGGAGGCAGTGTAGGGCCAGTATCCTAGACCCTGGGGGCTACCTGGGTCTAACATCCAAGGCGTCCAGGGTAAAGTTGTCATAAAAGCTTGCAGGAGGATGAGAAGCCTTAGACCCAAAGGGAGGTTGGAAGTCAAAACTCAGAGGAGAGGGACCAGTTATACAGGAGGCTCTGTCTTGGGAGCTTAGAGAGATGAATTCAGATGGAGTTCAACTTGAGCTGAGAGGAAGGTTAGCCAACGATCAAGGGTCAAGGCTTCAACTGAACTTACCAGCTCTGGGGGCCTGAGTGTAGTTGTCTTACTCCAAGTTGGCACGCTCCCCTGGCTGGCTCAGGAGGGGACCTCAGAGCAGCAGGGCAGCACTGGGGTGTGTGTGTGTTTGTGTGTGTGTCTGCAGGTGGTGTAACCTAAGAGGAAGGGTCCCAATCGTGTTTATCTTTGTTCTAGGCTTTTGGGTCCTTCAAGTCTTAACACCGCTGGGCACACAGCAAAAAAAAAAAAAAAANCTCTGTCCATGGGGATTCTCCAAGCAAGAACACTGGAATGGGTTGCCATACCCTCCTCCAGGGGATCTTCACAACCCAGGTCTCCCGCATGGCAGGTAGATTCTTCACCTACCGTCTGAGCCACCAGGGAAGCCCTTAAAAGGGACAGGTGAGGGACTTACTTGGTGGTGCAGTGGTTAAGATCTTGCCTTCCAATGCAGAGGGGTATGGGTTCGATCTCTGGTCAGGCTTTCACATGCCATGTAGCTGAAAAACCAAAACCTAAACAGAAGCAACATTGTAACAAATTCAATAAAAACTTTTTTTAAAAAGGAATAAGTGAAATTAATATTAACAATACATTTTATTTAAACCAGCATATCTGAGATATTATCATTTTGACAGGAAATCAATGTGAAAATTATTGAGATATGTCATTCATTTTTTTATAACACGTCTTCCAAATCCAGTGTGCATTTTCCATTTAAAGCATATCTCCCGAGTTCTATAGACTCATGTGGACGTTGGGAAATGTATTAGCACATATCTAGATGTAGCATGAACTCCATTTTGTAAACAAACATTATATACTATCCAGTCCTCTACTGATAAATCGTAAGATCATCTCCTTCTTTTGCTCTTCAACCATGCTACAATGGTAACCTTGCACATACATAATTTTGCATATGTGTAACTGTACCTTCAAAATATACATGTAGAGTAATTTAGATAGATTTTGCCAAATTTCTCTTCGTAGAAGTAACACCAGCTTATTTCTTCCAAAACAAAAGAGTATATTCTCCCTCCCCTTAAGCATAGTGTGTTATCACATTTTTTTATCTTTGCCAATCTAATAAGTGAAAAATTAGTCTCTCAGTATGGTTTTAATTTACATTTTTTTTATTATGAGTAAAGGAGAACATTTTTCATATGTTTAAGAGCCATTTATGTTTCCTTTGCCCATTTTGCTATTTGGTTATAGACCTTTTCTTACTGATTAAAGAGAGTTTTGTATAAAGACAGTTCTTAGTATATATGGTAGAAATATTTTTTTCTGAGTTTGTGGTTCATAATTGGACTTGGCTTAGGGTGGTTTTTTTATCCTGAAGAAATCTGTTTATTTTTACATATATTGAATGTGTCTTGTCTTTAATGGATTCTGGATAAGGTACATTTTAATTTACCTTTATTTAAATCATGAAGATGAGGTGCCACAAAATTAAGGGCCTGGTCATAAGTTATCCAAACACCAAAAATTCCAGATTCCCAGCAGTAATTAAACAAACTCCTCCAAGTAGACATCTTGAGTTAATATGTACCTTGCTTTGAACAAAATTCAGAGTTAGGAAACAGAATGAGTTCAAGGCAATCCTTCACGTATAAAGGAACACACAACAGAAAATCTTCCTTTACATAATGAGCAAAGTAATTATCTGTATTTAAATGTATAGCTTTCCAAGGGTTGTATAAGTGGGGATTCCTCTGTTTCGGCATCAGCTACAAAAAACAAGTCCTGGATTGAGTGAAGTAATATTGATTGAGTGCTCATTGTGTAGTGAAAAGCCTGAGCTTTGGGGTATAATGGCCGAGTTGAATTTCCAGCTCTTTGGCTGCATGCCCTTGAATGAGTCTTCTCACATCTTCAAGCCTAATTCCTCACTTAAAGAATGAAAATAATGCCACAGAGTTTGCCCTGAGGATTAAATGAAAAACTGCTTATGAAGTTCTTAGCACAGATCTCATGATAAAATGCTCTGAACATAATGCTGCTTTAGATTTAGCTGTCTTCCCTCCTCATTCTCCTTCTATGGATATTTAAAGAATTCATCCGTCTGCCATTTAATTAACTCAGCCACTCAGTGCCTTATTAAATAATTTACACAGTAGACCATCATTCATGCTATTACTTACTCACACATTCATTCATGCACTGTCATTCCTTCAACGTGTATTTGAGCTGCTCGCACGGGCCAGGTCCTGCGCTAGCCCTGAGGACACAGTGGTGTCTACGGCCCTGACTCAGGAGTCTGAGGGTGGAGATTCAAAAGCTCCTCACTCATCTCACAGGAGCCAGCGCCTGTTTGCACATCTGCTTGGCTCTGGGTCCAGTGGCTGCCAGTCTTAATTCCGTGACATCGTGAACTTCTTTCTTCCTTTCTGTCGTCTCTTCTTCCCCTCCTCTCCCATTCTTCTCCTTCACCCTCTCTTTGCCCAGGACTCTACCCACGTCTCAGGCCCTTACTACTCCTGCCAGAGTCCCTTGGTGATTATCAAGACAGATGACCACTCGTGACTCTGGAGTCAGACCAATCTGAGATGAATCTCAGCTCCTCTACTTCCTAGTGAGGGACAAATCTGACCCTCCGATTCCCTCCTCTGTAAAACAGAGATAATAACATCGACTTTGTTCAAATGATGGACTTAAACAGTGACGTCACCCCTTGGCAGCCAAGAAAGCTTTACCAACCAGGGAGATGTGATCAATCAGTGGAGCCTCTACATTGGCATTATTTTCAGTCCTGTGTAAGTGTTAGTCGCTCAGTCATGCCCGACTCTTTGGGAGCCCATGGACTGCAGCTCACCAGGCTCCTCTGTCCATGAAATTTTCCAGGCAAGGATACTGGAGTGGGTTGCCTTTTCCTTCTCCAGGGGCTCTTCCCAACCCAGGGATTGAACCCAGGTCTCCTGCACTGCAGGCTGATTCTTTACTGACTGAGCTAGACTGTGAAGACACGCAAAGAGCTAATGTGTCTTTGGGTCAGAAGCCATAGGCCCTGAGGGAGGTTCACAGTAAGTGCTCAGTAAGAAGAAATGCTATTAGCTGCTTTTCGCAAGGAAAGCCCCTCACTCCTGGGCACCAGCATTTCTCAGAAACCTGTGCTGTAGGGCTAATGCTAGCTTATGTGGTTTTATTTGCAACTCCAATCTAGCATTCGGAGAAGGCAATGGCACCCCACTCCAGTACTCTTGCCTGGAAAATCCCATGGATGGAGGAGCCTGGAAGGCTGCAGTCCATGGGGTCGTNGGGAGGCTCCAAAATCACTGCAGATGGTGACTGCAGCCATGAAATTAAAAGACGCTTTTTCCTTGGAAAGAAAGTTATGACCAACCTAGATAGCATATTGAAAAGCAGAGACATTACTTTGCCAACAAAGGTCCGTCTAGTCAAGGCTATGGTTTTTCCAGTAGTCATGTATGGATGTGAGAGTTGGACTGTGAAGAAGGCTGAGCGACAAAGAATTGATGCTTTTGAACTGTGGTGTTGGAGAAGACTCTTGAGAGTCCCTTGGACTGCAAGGAGATCCAACCAGTCTATTCTGAACAAGATCAGCCCTGGGAGTTCTTTGGAAGGAATGATGCTAAAACTGAAACTCCAGTACTTTGGCCACCTCATGCAAAGAGTTAACTCATTGGAAAAGACTCTGATGCTAGGAGAGATTGGGGGCAGGAGGAGAAGGGGATGACAGAAGATGAGATGGCTGGATGGCATCACTGACTCAATTGACGTGAGTTTGAGTGAACTCCAGGAGTTGGTGATGGACAGGGAGGCCTGGCGAGCTGGGAATCATGAGGTCGCAAAGAGTCAGACATGACTGAGTGACTGAACTGAACTGAACTGAACTGAATTTTGTACAACTACCACATCTAATCTCAGAATCTTTTTATCACCTTAAACTGAAGTCTCATATTTGTTAGTAGATATTCCCAATTATCTCTCCCAACCATCTGGGAATAAATCTATTTTCTCTATCGATAGGTCTGCCTGTTCTGGACATAATATAAATGGAAACATAGAGGTATCCTTTTGTGGCTGGCTTCTTTCACTTATGTTTTCCAAGGTTCATCCATGTTGTAGCATGCATCAGTACTTCATTCCTTTTTAATGGCTGAACCCATTGTATGGATACACCAATTACATTTATCTACTCATCAACTGCTGGACACTTGGGTTGCTGGCACATTTGCACCATTACGAATAATGTTGCTATGAATATTTGTGTACAATTTTTGTGTGGATATATGTCTTCATTTTTCTTGGGTATAAACTTAGGAGTGCAATTTCTGGAACATAGAGGGTAACTCTGTTTAACCATGTGAGGAATTGCCAGACTGTTTTCCAGAGCATCTGCACCACTTTACATTTCCACCAACAATGTATAAGGGTTCAAGTTTGACAACATCTTCACCAATATTCCTTATTGTCATTTTTAAAAAATCTGTATTCCCCTAAGAACTAATGATGTTGCATACCTTTTTATGTATTTATTGGCCATCTGTATACCTTCTTTGGAGAAAAGTCTATTGGGATCCTTTGTCCATTTTATAATAGGTGGTTTGTGTTTTGGTAACTAAAATATGAGTTTGTTATATATTCTGGGTACAAATCCCTTGTCACATAAATCATAAGCAAATATTTCCTTTCATTTTATAGGTTGTCTTCACTTTCTTGATAATGTCCTTTGAAGGATACAAATTTTCAATTTTGATAAAGCCCAATTATCTATTTTTTCTTTCATTGATTATACTTTTAGTGTCATAACTTTAAAAAAAACTGTGAGCTAATCCAAGGTCATATTTATACCTGTTTTTTTCTAAGAATTTCATAGCTTTAACTCTTGCATTTAGATCCGTTTTGAGTTAGTCTGTGTCTATGGTGTGAGGCAGGAATCAAAATTCATTCTTATGCAAGTGGATAAATAGTTATTCCAGCACCATTTGTTGAAAAGACTACTTTTTATCACACTAAATTGTCTTGGCACCCTTGTCAAAAATCAATTGACCATACTTGGCGAAGGAAACCATACACAAAATGAAAAGAAAACTTATGAACTGGGAGAAAATATCTGCAAACATATACCAACAAGGGCTTAATTTCCAAAATAAATTCAATACAAACAGCTAATATAGCTCAATTTCAAAACAAATAACCTAATTAAAAATTTTCAGAAGATCTAAATAGATATTTCTCCAAAGAAGACATACAGATGACCAACAGGCATATAAAAAGATGCTCAACATCACTCATTATTAGAGTTGTACAAACCAAAACTATAATGAGGCATTACTTCACATTGGTCAGAATGGCCACCATCAAAGAGCCTACAAACAATATATGCTGGAGAGGGTGTAGAGAAAAGAGAACCAACCCTCCTACACTGCAGGTGGGAAACTTGTGCAGCTAGTATGGAAAACACTATAGTTAGTTAATTAAGTTGCTCAGTCGTGTCCGACTTTTTGCAACCCCGTGGACTGTAGCCCACCAGGCTCCTCCATCCATGGGATTCTCCAGGCAAGAATACTGGAGTGGGTTGCCATTTCCTTCTCCAGGGGATCTTCCTGACTCAGGGATCGAACTCAGGTCTCCCACAATGCAGGCAGATGCTTTAACCTCTGAGCCATCAGGGAAGTCCTGGAAAACACTATGGAGGTACCTTAAAAAATTAAAAAGAGAGTTATCACATGACCCAGCAATCCCACTCCTGAATATAGTTCCAGAAAAGACAAAAACTCTAATTCAAAAAGATACCTGTATCCCAGTGTTCATAGCGGCACTATTTACAAAAGCCAAGAAATGGAAGCAACCTAAGTGTCCATCAACATATGACTAGATGGAGAACACATATATAACCAATGGAATATTACTCAGTCATAAAAAGATGTTAATATTGCTATTTGCAGCAACATGGATGGACCTAGAGATTATCATACTAAGTGAAATCAGACAGGTAAAGACAAAATATTATATGATATCACTTATATAGGGAACCTAAAAAAATAATACAAATGAGCTTATTTACAAAATAAAAAGATTCACTGACAGAAAACAAACATGCTTACCAAGGGAAAAGGGTTGAAGGGATATACTAGGAGCACAGAACTAACAGAAATGAACTACTATACGTAAAATAGATAAGCAACAAGGATTTACTGTATAGCACAGAGAACAATATTCAATATCTTATAATAATCTATAATGGAAAATAATCTGATTGAATCACTTTAAAGTGATTAAAATGAATCATTTTACTGTACACCTGAAACTATGAAAATCAAGATAGAAGAGAAGGATAATCAAGATGGGTTTTTTTAAAAAATTGAGGTGAGAGTCACATAACACAACTGACCATTTTAAAGTGAACATTTCAGTAAATCAACTATACTTCAATAAAAAATAAATTGAGTTAAAGAAAGAAAGGCGAAAAGAAAGAAAGAAAAAGAAAGAAATGAAATTAAATCTATGGCTTAATGCTTTTCAGCAATTTTGAAAAATCCTTGGCTATTACCACTTCAAAGATCGCTTCTGATTCATTTTCTTTCTCTTTTAAACATGAGACTATACTACCATATGTTTTAGAACTTCTCTTATACCCCTTATGCCCTTACATTCTTTTTGTATATGTCTTACAGATTAGTTTTTCTCTCTGCTTCAGTCTAGATATTTACTCTAAAATATTCCATTTCCCTACATAACTCTTCGTATGAGTCTAACCTCTTAAACCCACCCATTGAGTTCTTAATTTCATTAATTGTATTTTTTATTTTAAAAATTCATATGTGGGTTATAAATTTCTTTTATAGCTTTTAGGTTTCTGTTTCTGTTTTGTTTATAATCCTTGATTTTATGGGCAGTTACTTTAAAGTTTGGTTTTCATAATTCTATGATCAGAATTTTCAGTGTTTCTCTCTTTGTTGTGTATTGTTTTCTTTTTGTTCATTTGTTTGGTTTTGGTCTCATTATCTTCATGTACCTAGTTTGTTTTATATTGTGGATTGACTACTGCATATTTACACCATAAAAAATATACTGAGACTTAGGATAATGTTATCTTCCTCCACAAAGGATTTGCATTTCTTTCTGAGAAAGGAGCTAGGCAACTAATCATGTAGATCAACATAATCCAAGCCAAGTTTGAGATTATATGACGCATACCTTTAATTTCTTGATAGTGCCAGAGTATGACTAGATTACCCTTAGTCTAAGTTATAATCTTTTGGAGTCTCAATCTAAAGCATAAAGGGTTTACAAAGTTTCCCACTCCATGGTGAGCCCTAGATAGCCCTATCAACTGTGTTCAGCTTCTCAGGCTCTCAACAGCTTCTTCCAAAATCAACAAGCTAAATTCAGTTCAGTTCAGTCACTCAGTCGTGTCTGACTCTGCAACTCTGTGGACTGCAGCATACCAGGCTTCCCTGTTCATCACCAATTCCCAGAGCTTACTCAAACTCATGTCCATCGAGCTGGTAATGCCATCCAACCATCTCACCCTCTGTCATCCCCTTTTCCTCCTGCCTTCAATCTTTCCCAGCATCAGGATCTTTTCTAATGAGTCTGTTTTTCACATTAGATGGCCAAAGTATTGGAGTTTCAGCTTCAGCATCAGTCCTTCCAATGAATATTCAGGACTGATTTTCTTTAGGATGGACTGGTTGGATCTCCTTGCAGTCCAAGAGACTCTCAGGAGTTTTCTCCAACATCACAGTACAAAAGCATCAATTCTTCGGCACTCAGCTTTCTTTATAGTCCAACTCTCACATTCGTACAGTACTACTGGAAAAACCATAGCTTTGACTAGATGGCCCTTTGTTGGCAACAGATGCCAGATGTCTTCCAACGGATTCTGTAAAATATTTTATTCAGGTGTTCTCAGTAGGCAAGTTGGTCTGCATTAGCTAGTCTGCCACAGGAAATGGAAGTTTTCCTAAACAGAACTTTAATTAAAAATTTCAACCTTCTTCCAACCAGTATGTTGGAACTTGAGTGCTTTCTCCTTTCCTTGCTCTAAAGATCAATTGTTACCCCCAAAAATAGACCAAGAGGAAAGGAGAAAGGAGAAAAACGAAAACTAATGCACAATTCTGATAAGTCCTCTGAACAATCAAGAAGTAGCTTTATGTTAATTAATCAAATTGGGATAATTACTAAAATGAACAAGGAAGACTAATTACTGCTAAAACTTTGTTTTATTCCTAAACTTTTTATTGATTAGTCCCTCCTTTCCCCCAATCTAAATGCCATTTCTGTCATATACCAATTTCTTAATCATGTGCATTTCTGCTTCATTGGTCCATTTCTCCCTCTCTCCCCTACCTCCTTCTCTCCTCCCTCCCTATCTCCAATATCACACTTTTTTTTTTGGTATCTTTATAATATGCCTTAGAAACTAGTGGATAAAATAGACTGTTCTTTTTCCTCAAATTGTTTTGATAATTCTTCACCATTTTTCCATGGATCTGTGAAAAAACTAGCTGTCATTGAGTGTAACTGCACTAAATTTGTAAATTTGATGAGAATCGATATCTTGACAGTATTGAATTTTGCCTTCCACCATTATGCATCTTTAATTTATACTATACTTTGGACACAATAAATTTATAAATATAATTTTCTCTAAATAGTTCTTATACATCAGTTAGATTTATGACTAGTTACCTCATGAATTTTTTGAGAATATGATCTTTTTTATTTCAATTGCATTTTCAAGTTGCTGCTGCTGGTGTGTAGCATCACTATTGGCTTTTGTATATATTAATATTAGGTCTGACAATATTGCTAATTAGTTTCAATATTTGGTCTGATATTTGTTTAGATTTTTATATAAATACTTAATTCATCTTTGACTGAAGGCAGTTTTTATTCTCTCCTTCTCATTACTGTTTTTCTTTTTTTCCTTTTATTTTTATCCTGGATAGAATTTCTATTGCAATATTGAAAAAATGAAAATAGACACTGATAGTTTGTTATGATTAGATATTAATTTTATTAAAAGCTTTTTCTGTATCTATTAATATGATTTCATGTTCCTTTCTTCTGTTAATTTCATTAATATATTCTCTAATATGAAACCATATTTGAGTTACTTTTAAAAAATATGTTGCCAGATTATATTTGCTAACATACCACTCAGTATTTTTGCATCTATGTTTCTGATATTTGCCTATTATTGCCCTTTATTTTATTATTCTTATCAATATTGTGTATCCAGGTTATAAATTTCTCATAAAATAAAGAGAAACACTCCTTTTTTCTATTCTCTGGAGCAGTTAGAATAAATAAAGGAATTATCTGTTCTGAAGGGTTTACAAAACATGCATTCTTACACTCTCTGGACCCAGTACTTTGGAGAAATAGGTTAATAAAGTTAATTCAGCATATCTAATGTTTGCAGGACTATTCTGAGTAAATTGATCTAATTTTGTCAATACATATTTACCTAGAAGTTTTTCCATTTCATCTTTGTTTTCTTATCTGGTGAAATAGTTGCTAATAATAATATTATAAATTCAAAAGTTACTGCCAAAACAATACAATGGCCAGCTTTCCATACTAATATTATTTAATTATGCCTTCTATTTGCTCAACAATATTGCCAGAAGTTCCTATATCTTAATAATTATTTCAAATATTTAGTATTTCATTTTTATCCCCTCTATTGCTTCTTTCTCTGTCTTTTCTTTGAATTAATCTGCTTTTCTACCTATGTGTTTCTTCTCTATTTTTTTTTTTTGGCTTTATACTGTACTTTGTCCAAATTTTCTAAGTGAATGCTTGCCTCAGTAATTTTCAATATCTCTTCTCAATATGTTCATTTTAGACTATATATGTCCTTCCAAATACTGCTTTTTTCTGCATTCTACAAGTTTTTATTTATAGTGGTTTTATTATTCTTTAGTTATAACTATTTAATAATATTAATTATGGCTTCTTATTTGGATCTCTATTTATTTAGAAACTTCTTCCATCAAGTGTTTTTAATTTCCACATATGGCAGTTGCACATGCAAGCTTTATTTGGGTGACACAATGACAGGTTAGCATGCATGCTGGAAGTTCCTCACAACATTAGACTGCCCAAGAGTTTGGTGCATGGCTACCATCCAGGCAAAGTGGTTATCTGAGGAGGGCTTACAAATAGCTGAGAAAAAGAGAAAAGAAAGGGAAAGCAAAAAAGGAAATATATACCCAGCTGAATGAAGAGTTCCACAGAATAGCAAGGAGAGATAAGAAAGCCTTAAGTGAACAATGTAAAAAAAAAAAATATATATATATATATATAGAGAGAGAGAGAGAGGAAAACAATTAAGTGGGAAAGACTACAGATCTCTTCCAAAAAAATGGAGATACCAATGGAACACTTTATGCAAAGATGGGCACAATAAAGGACAGAAACGGTAAGGACCTAACAGAAGCAGAGGAGATTAAGAAGAGGTGGCAAGAACACACAAAATAACTATATAAAAAAAGGTCTTAATGATCTGGATAACCACAATGGTATAATCACTCACCTAAAGCCAGGCATCCTGAAATGTGAAGTCAAGGGGGCCCTTAGGAAGCATTACTATGAACAAAGCTAGTGGAAGTGATGGAATTGCAGCTGAGCTATTTCAAATCCAAAAAGATGATGCTGTGAAAGTGCTGCACTTGATATGCTAGCAAATTTGGAAAACTCAGCAGTGGCCACAGGATTGGAAAGAGTTACATTTTATTCCAATCCCAAAGAAAGGCAATTCCAAAGAATATTCAAACTATCATCCAATTGTACTCATTTCATATGCTAGCAAGATTATGCTCAAAATCTTTCAATAGGCTTCAACAGTATGTGAACTGAGAAATTCCAGATGTTCAAGCTGGATTTAGGAAAGGCAGAGGAACCAGGAGATCAAATTGCCAACATCCGTTGGATCATAGAAAAAGCAAGGGAATTCCAGAAAAACATTTACTTCTGCTTCACTGACTATACTGAAGTCTTTGACTGTGTGGGTCACAATAAACTGGGGAAAATTCTTAAAGACATGGGAATACCAGACATCCTTACCTGCCTCTTGCTAAACCTGTATGCAGATCAATAAGCAACAGTTAGAATAGACATGGAACAATAGCCTAGTTCCAAATTTGGAAAGGAGTACATTGTCACCCTGTTTATTTAACTTATATGCAGAGTACATCATGAAAAATGCTGGGCTGGATGAATCACAAGCTGGAATCAAGACTCTTGGGAGAAATATCAATAACCTCAGATATACAGATGAGACCACTCTAATGGCAGAAGCTGAGGAGGAATTAAAGAGCTTCTTGATGAGAGTGAAAGAGGAGAGTAAAAAAGCTGACTCAAAACTCAACATTCAAGAAACGAAGATCATGCCATCTGGTCCCATCACTTCATGGCAAATAGATGGGAAAAAAAGTGGAAACAGTGGCAGATTTTATTTTGAAAAACTCCAAAATCACTGCAGATGGTGACTGCAGCCATGAAATTAAAAGATGCTTCCTCCTTGGAAGAAAAACTATGAAAAACCTAAACAGCATATTAAAAAGCAGAGATTCACTTTGCAGGCAAAGTTCTGTATAGTCAAATCTATGTTTTTTCCAGTAGTTATGTACAGATGTGAGAGTTGGACCATAAAGAAGGCTGAGCATCAAAGAAGTGATGTTTTCGAACTGTGGTGCTGGAAAAGACTCTTTTTGGCCAGTTGATGCAAAGAGCCGACTCATTGAAAAAGACCCTGATGCTGGGAAAAATTGAGGGCAGGAGGAGAAGGGGGAAATACAGGATGAGAAGGTTGGATGGCATCACTGATTGGATGGATATAAGTTTGAGCAATCTTCAGGAGATGGAGAAGGGCAGGGAAGCCTGGCATGCTGCAGTCCATGCATGCATGCTAAGTTGCTTCAGTTGTGCCTGACTCTTTGCAACCCCATGGACCATAATCTGCCAGGTCCTTGGAATTCTCCAGGCAAGAATACTGGAGTGGGTTGCCTTGCCCTCCTCCATGTGGTTGCAAAGAGTCAGACATGACTTAGCGACTGAACAACAACAACCATCCAGAAGGGAATGTGGTCAAGGGAGCCCCAGAATGAGGGGGAATCAGAGATGAGGCCCACATATCTAGGCGATGCATCTCAGCAGCACTGCAAGGAGTCTCTAGGTCAGAGAACTTTGAAGGGCAGCAGTGGTTCAGAGTCTTTATAGACACAATTTTTATCTTATCTGTGGCTTGTCTTGCAGTTTCATTGGGTATGCAAATCAGGCAGACATACTCTAAATGGCTAAAAATCTGCTTATTTGGATATGTTTAAAACAATCAGATGTGTAAAAATTTGAGTTGGTGCCAGAGGGCATTTGGGCTAGGATCTCAGTCTGCTATGTAGGAATAAACTTAGGGGCCAATATACAGAGGTCATCTTCATTTATATAACAAATTTTAAAAGGGCATGTGCACTAGCTTAATATATCACCTTGCCTGAACTGTTATGCTTAGCTTTTACCAATGAACACCATGCTAAACACTTTAAATTTCAAATATACTGGCTAATTTTTAAAGAACTCTTTTAAATTCTAGTAGAAATTTCATAATGAATGGTAATAAAGTAGTACTTAGCTGGCTGTGGCCAAGACCTGGTCTTCCTATATAAGTCAAAGTAGTGAAATGTAAGATATTGGAGGGGAAGGAAACTTGGAGCTAAATGATCTGATCCAATGCTTCACTTTAAAGATAAAGAAACTGAGTCATAGAAAAACTAATTAAATTATTTATAATCACATGCTAGTTAGTGACAGAACCACAGGTAGAATCCAGGTTTCTTAGTTCTTAGTCTAGCAGTCTTCCTACTGTACTACAACAGGCCAAACCTATTCTTGTATTAATAATTTTATAAATAGAAGCTATTGTTTTGTTCCTACAATATTCCCTTTACTTATTTTCAATGCACTCCTCATTTTGTCTTTATCACACTTTATGTTACAAATAATAGAAGTGGAGTAAAAGTGTAAACAGACATAAAGCCAAGGTTAGCATCTAGGTATTACTTCCCAAGCTCTTCGTCTTTCTGCTATACAATGGTAATAGTGGGAATATGTTTATAGTTAGTAAAGATATGGTATAGTTAGTGCTACATTAGTATGCTGAATTTTATCATGACCAGCATGTTTTCTTACTACATCAGCTACATCAAAGTGTTATTTGAAAAGAGCAACAAGTGAACAACTTTATCAACTTCAATTCATTCTTAGCAATGCGTACGTGTTTTTATGAGTACAAGCAAGTTTCTGCTTGCTAACAACTCTTGCTTCACAAGAAAGGGTATACAGGAGATAGGAGGGATGCACATAGTGGGCTTTATTTTGTTGTGCTTCTTATTGTTTTGTGTTTCAGACAAAGTACAGTAATAAAAAGTATTTACCATGTACTCTTATGACTAACTCGTGACCAAGTCTTTTGCCAGCCTTTGTGGACATGTGTTTGCAGAGCTACCATCTTAACTTACAAAACTAAAGTAAGCAATGCTTATAAGTTGCTTCAGTGTTCTTTTTAAATTTAGGCACATTTTCCTCTTCAAATGATATGAGTGACATCTTCAAAGCTAATTTTGGCTCCTCAAATTACAAAAAAAAAAAAAAAAAATCACTGCAGATGGTGACTGCAGCCATGAAATTAAAAGATGCTTCCTCCTTGGAAGAAAAACTATGAAAAACCTAAACAGCATATTAAAAAGCAGAGATTCACTTTGCAGGCAAAGTTCTGTATAGTCAAATCTATGTTTTTTCCAGTAGTTATGTACAGATGTGAGAGTTGGACCATAAAGAAGGCTGAGCATCAAAGAAGTGATGTTTTCGAACTGTGGTGCTGGAAAAGACTCTTTTTGGCCAGTTGATGCAAAGAGCCGACTCATTGAAAAAGACCCTGATGCTGGGAAAAATTGAGGGCAGGAGGAGAAGGGGGAAATACAGGATGAGAAGGTTGGATGGCATCACTGATTGGATGGATATAAGTTTGAGCAATCTTCAGGAGATGGAGAAGGGCAGGGAAGCCTGGCGTGCTGCAGTCCATGCATGCATGCTAAGTTGCTTCAGTTGTGCCTGACTCTTTGCAACCCCATGGACCATAATCTGCCAGGTCCTTGGAATTCTCCAGGCAAGAATACTGGAGTGGGTTGCCTTGCCCTCCTCCATGTGGTTGCAAAGAGTCAGACATGACTTAGCGACTGAACAACAACAACCATCCAGAAGGGAATGTGGTCAAGGGAGCCCCAGAATGAGGGGGAATCAGAGATGAGGCCCACATATCTAGGCGATGCATCTCAGCAGCACTGCAAGGAGTCTCTAGGTCAGAGAACTTTGAAGGGCAGCAGTGGTTCAGAGTCTTTATAGACACAATTTTTATCTTATCTGTGGCTTGTCTTGCAGTTTCATTGGGTATGCAAATCAGGCAGACATACTCTAAATGGCTAAAAATCTGCTTATTTGGATATGTTTAAAACAATCAGATGTGTAAAAATTTGAGTTGGTGCCAGAGGGCATTTGGGCTAGGATCTCAGTCTGCTATGTAGGAATAAACTTAGGGGCCAATATACAGAGGTCATCTTCATTTATATAACAAATTTTAAAAGGGCATGTGCACTAGCTTAATATATCACCTTGCCTGAACTGTTATGCTTAGCTTTTACCAATGAACACCATGCTAAACACTTTAAATTTCAAATATACTGGCTAATTTTTAAAGAACTCTTTTAAATTCTAGTAGAAATTTCATAATGAATGGTAATAAAGTAGTACTTAGCTGGCTGTGGCCAAGACCTGGTCTTCCTATATAAGTCAAAGTAGTGAAATGTAAGATATTGGAGGGGAAGGAAACTTGGAGCTAAATGATCTGATCCAATGCTTCACTTTAAAGATAAAGAAACTGAGTCATAGAAAAACTAATTAAATTATTTATAATCACATGCTAGTTAGTGACAGAACCACAGGTAGAATCCAGGTTTCTTAGTTCTTAGTCTAGCAGTCTTCCTACTGTACTACAACAGGCCAAACCTATTCTTGTATTAATAATTTTATAAATAGAAGCTATTGTTTTGTTCCTACAATATTCCCTTTACTTATTTTCAATGCACTCCTCATTTTGTCTTTATCACACTTTATGTTACAAATAATAGAAGTGGAGTAAAAGTGTAAACAGACATAAAGCCAAGGTTAGCATCTAGGTATTACTTCCCAAGCTCTTCGTCTTTCTGCTATACAATGGTAATAGTGGGAATATGTTTATAGTTAGTAAAGATATGGTATAGTTAGTGCTACATTAGTATGCTGAATTTTATCATGACCAGCATGTTTTCTTACTACATCAGCTACATCAAAGTGTTATTTGAAAAGAGCAACAAGTGAACAACTTTATCAACTTCAATTCATTCTTAGCAATGCGTACGTGTTTTTATGAGTACAAGCAAGTTTCTGCTTGCTAACAACTCTTGCTTCACAAGAAAGGGTATACAGGAGATAGGAGGGATGCACATAGTGGGCTTTATTTTGTTGTGCTTCTTATTGTTTTGTGTTTCAGACAAAGTACAGTAATAAAAAGTATTTACCATGTACTCTTATGACTAACTCGTGACCAAGTCTTTTGCCAGCCTTTGTGGACATGTGTTTGCAGAGCTACCATCTTAACTTACAAAACTAAAGTAAGCAATGCTTATAAGTTGCTTCAGTGTTCTTTTTAAATTTAGGCACATTTTCCTCTTCAAATGATATGAGTGACATCTTCAAAGCTAATTTTGGCTCCTCAAATTACAAAAAAAAAAAAAAGCAGAGTGTACAGTAAGCACAAAATTTACATTTATATGCAGACATGAGAAAAGCAAGAGAATATGCTGTGAAAGGTGAATATTTCAGAAATACTGGGAGCATGCATATTTCAAAGTAAGTTATGCTGATAATCTGTCAATCTTGGAACATAAATCATCTGCAACTAAAGCATCTCTCCTGAGTCATGTTAATTTTATAGAAAAGGGGATTCTTCTCTTAGTTTACTAGTCCTCTTTTATTGCTTTTACTACAAAGTGTTCCACAAGAAAAATAACACTGATGGCCAGACAACACCATTTCATAAGTGTTTCTGGCATTAATCAATGTGTTTGAATCCAAAGAGCTATTATTTTAGCCACATTAAAATCCTGATTGCATTTTATTTTACTCTGAAATGCTCACAATGTGATCTCTATTAAGATGTATTTTAAGCTTTCACATGCTGGCATGGCCATTATTTGCATCCTGCACTGTGAGCAGTAAATCATGTGGAAGATGCCTAGATGCAGGGTTCCAGGCTCCAAAATTTGCCTTCTTTCTGCTTTTGTTTTGCTCTTAGTGTTTTTCAAGGACCGGAAGGGGATGTAGAATATAACTATCTCTGGGAACTAAGTGCATTTACTAGAGAATTTCATATCCATACCATCTTCAAAGAAATTTAAAGACGTCTGTCCAGTTGCCCTAGTACCTTCACTCTTGTGACTGAACATGATATAGATTACGTGTATCCAGTCATGTTGGTCCATATCAGAACTCTGCATACTTAATTCCAGTGCTCTGAGGCTCTGAAGCAAGTGTTAAAGGGCCTGATTTCCTGATGCTTCTCTTCTACCACTGGCACATTTGTGTCTCTGCTCTGGAAGCTCTTCTAATTCACTTCAGAAAGGGCTTCAAGGCCTCACACATGTTACATTTCCCTTAGCAGTGGGAAGCCCTAACATAAGAAGCTATTTATAATGAGTTTTGCAGTCACTGTGAGTTGGGTTAAGTTTGGCCCCCGCATACCTGACTTCTCATAACATGCACTCTTTTATTCAGCCTGGCCATTCAGGGCACATCTGTGTCACATTTTATAGGGACAGTTTCACATAATGTTGAAAATCATGGGATTCCGAAACAGTAGTCAAGTTTGACTCTCGGCTCCCATATTACAAGCTTATGACCTAAGGCAGTGATTCTTAACAGGAGATAATTTTATAACCTGTCCTTAAATGCCCAGAATGTTTGGCAATGGGTAGAGACATTTTTGGTTTTCACAGCTGGTAAGTGCAACTAGCATTTACTTTGTAAAAACTATGTATGATATTAAACATCCTATAGTGCACAAGATAGCCCCTTGAAAACAGAATTATCTGGGCCAAAATGTCAGTAATGCCACACACCCTGACATAAGGCAAATTACTTAGCCTTTTTAAGCTTCCTCACAGTTAAGATGGGAATAATACAGTTAACTCTCAGTTATTTGGTTCAAACTGACTATTTAGGCATTAACTTTGATTAGGATTCAGGATCTAGGATGCACACATAAGGGGGAGGGAGACTGCTAATTTTGCCTTGAGGAGTGGAGGAAGCAAACAGCCCTGTGGTTGAAACAGGGCTGGAAGCAGTGCACCACACCTCCTCTTGCTAGGCCTCTCCATCCTTTACCAGTCCCCAGTTTAATCAGATATATTTAAGTCTGGTTTAATATCAGAGAACAAGAGAATACACAGTTTCCTAGTAACTTGAGTTAGTTGCTGAGTCATTCAGAAGATAGAGTCCCTCCTTCTCTTTGTATTTCCCATTAGTAACTAACAGAATTTCAGACCACATAAGAAGGAACCCCTGGAGAAGGAACTGGCAACCCACTCCAGTACTCTTGCCTGGAGAATCCCATGGACAGAGCAGCCTAGACAGTTAGAGTCCATGGGGTCAAAAAGAGTCGGACACGACTGAGTGAATAGCACAAAAAGGAATACCATGAAAGTGCATCACAGAAGACAGTTTTCTTCCAGTTGGTCCTTTCAGCATCTCACACAACATACCAGGCCGCTAGCTATTCTCCTGAAACAGAATGCACCCAATAAGTAAGCACACAGGACATTTACTGGAGAAGAAAATGGCAACCCACTCCAGTATTCTTGCCTGGAGAATCCCAGGGACAGAGGAGCCTGGTGGGCTGCCGTCTATGGAATCGCACAGAGTCGGACACGACTGAAGTGACTTAGCAGCAGCAGCAGCAGGACATTTATAATAACTAACACTTACAGAGTACTACGTGCAAGCCACTATACCATCTAAGTGCTTTACTTTCAGTTCAGGCGCTCAGTCGTGTTCGACTCTTTGCGACCCTATGGACTGAAGTACACCAGGCTTCCCTGTGCATCACCAACTCACAGAGCTTACTCAAACTCATTGATGCCATCCAACCACCTCATCCTCTGTCATCCCCTTCTCCTTCTGCCTTCAATCTTTCCCAGCATCAGGGTCTTTATAAATGAGTCAGCTCTTCCCATCAGGTGGCCCAAGTATTGGAGTTTCAGCTTTAGCATCAGTCCTTCCAATGAATATTCGGGACTGATTTCCTTTAGGATGGACAGGTGGGTTCTCCTTGTTGTCCCAGGTTCTCTGAGGAGTCTTCTCCAGCACCACAGTTCAAAAGCATCAATTCTTCAGCACTCAGCTTTTTTTATGGTCCAACTCTCACATCCATACATGACTACTAGAAAAACCATAGCTTTGACTAGATGGACCTTGTTTGGCAAAGTAATGTCTCTGCTTTTTAATACGCTGTCTAGGTTGGTCATAACTTTTCTTCCAAGGAGCAAGTGCCTTTTAATTTCATGGTTGCAGTCACCATCTGCAGTGATTTTCGAGCCCCCCAAATAAAGTCTGTTACTATTTCCATTGTTTCCCCATTTATTTTTTACTTTCCTTTACTCACTCATTTTAATCCTCACATGAACCCTAGTGTGATAGCTACAAATATCTTATTTTTACAGATGAAAAAATTTGGGCACTGAGAGGCTAGATAACTTATCCAAATTGACACTGCTAACAAAGTGGAAGGGCCAAGATTCAAACCCAGGATATCTGGCTCCAAAGTTTCTAGTCTATGCTATTAACCACCATACAAATCTGAGTCTCAAATAAGGAATATAGAAGTGACTTGGAGTACAACAATTTGTATTGCAAAGAAATTTTGCTTGAAAGGCAACTGAAGTTTTGATGAATTGGGTGGAAAGGAAAAGGCAGTTCAAATACATAAAAGCAAATCAGATTTTAAAGTGGAAGTGAATGCAGCATAGTGGAGTGTATATAGGCTATGAAGTCAGAAAGACTTTGGGGCCTAAATTCAGGTTTCTTAGATAAAGGAACTTAGTGACCTTAGGCAGATTACTGTAGTCTCTTATCCTCACTTCTGTTTGAAGGCCAAATTAAGCAAATTTGTAAAATATCTTAAACAGTGGCTGGTACATAATTGTTTCTTAATAAATGTTCAGTTGCATCCTACCTCCAACATTCTGTTCACATCTCTCATTCTCCAAAGGAGGCTGAACAGATAAATTTTCTCCTTGGAATAACCTAATCTATAAAGAACCATATCCTAGATCACACAGAGAAGATGGTGGCCTAGACAATATAGAGGACTATACATCTTCACTGTGCTTAGACTAGGAATATATATCTCTGGAATATATATATATATACATTTGAGTACATATCTCCCTACTTCAAGACTAACAATGATATAGTAAACCTAACATCATAAGCGGGGAAGGCAATGGCACCCCACCCCAGTACTCTTGCCTGGAAAATCCAATGGACGGAGTAGCCTGGTGGGCTGCAGTCCATGGGGTCGCTAACAGTCGGACAGACTGAGCGACTTCACTTTCACTTTTCTCTTTCATGCATTGGAGAAGGAAATGGCAACCCACTCCAGTATTCTTGCCTGGAGAATCCCAGGGATGGGGGAGCCTGGTGGGCTGCCGTCTATTGGGTCACACAGAGTTGGACATGACTGAAGTGACTTAGCAGCAGCAGCAACATCATAAGAGAAATTTAGTGTTACCAAATTTTAAAAATTTAATAGATTAGACAAGTTTAGAAAACCCAGCAAAGACAAGTAAATACTATATCATGAAATATTTCTTTGGCATTGTATACACATATATGCCGGAGAAGGCAATGGCACAACACTCCAGTACTCTTGCCTGGAAAATCCCATGGACAGAGGAGCCTGGTAGGCTGCAGTCCATGGGGTCACTGAGAGTTGGACACGACTGAGTGACTTCACTTTCACTTTTCTTCATGCATTGGAGAAGGAAATGGCAACCCACTCCAGTGTTCTTGCCTGGAGAGTCCCAGGGACGGGGGAGCCTGGTGGGCTGCTGTCTATGGGGTTGCACAGAGTCGGACATGACTGAAGCAACTTAGCAGCAGCAGCAACAGCAGCACACATATATGCAGTATGATGATATATATGTATATATATTTATGTGCACACATTTTAACATATATTCATATACCTACACTCACACACACATACATATATAATAGATATTGATGTAAAATGTATATCTTCTGTGGTTAAAAAAGTTGAAAAGGACTACATTAGGTTTGGGATTTGGTTTCTGTTTCTGACAGGATGTGCTCACAATGTGCCATTCATAATCTCTCACAGAAAGTCTCCCTTGTGATCAGGGCAACAGGAATTGTAAGGTGATCAGCTAACATTGAGGTATAGGGCAATCTGTGACCATAAAAATACAATATGTTTCATTAAAAAGAATCATATAATTATTTATTGGTATCCTACTTGTCTATCAGAGTACTCTGAATAGAGTAAGTAGTCAATAAATGATGTTTGACTTGATTTCATAAGGTAATACAATTAACAGGTAAAGTGCCACCTTGATGCTTTCAGAACCACATCCTAGAGCAGCCACAGAAAAAACTTCTGTTTTGAAAAAAAAAAAATCCACTTCACTTTAATTTTAATTTTCTCTTCTGGAAGGGTAAATAATTGATACTATCTCTAGATATCAGATTTTTGCCAGATTTTAACAGGATGGAGAAATGTGGAGCCAGATGATGTTAAAGTTAAGGAAATGTACAGTTAGTTGAATGCCTAAAACAAGGATGACATTTAACAAAATAACGTTGACCTAAAATGGAATAATGTTAACCTAAAAGGAGATCAATGATATGCCAAAGAAGTTCTCTGGTCTCTGGTCTGTTTAATAATTTGATTAGTGAATTATTTGAAAATATGAATGGCATATCTAGCAAATTGGTAAATGTCACAAATCTGGGTGGAAGAGAAAATGCTTTTGTTGGTAAAAATCAGAATCACTTTGGATTATCACAGGTTTGGAAAATGACAGGTGGAATCTAACAAGATGAAAATTATACAGAGAAGTATAAGGTCCTGGATTGGATTCAAAAAAACCAACTCAACATACAAAATGGAAAGACATGACTCAGCAACAATATATATTAATAAAATATAGAAAAGATTTGGACATTTTAGTTAAAAAATAACACAAAATAAGTTAGCCTTCAAAAATTGGGTTACAATTTAGGTTATATTAATACAGCACATTATTTTGAAGATGGAAGTCAATAATCTTCTTTAGATCACACCTGAGTATGATGTTCAACTCTGTGAGCCATAATTTAAGAATCTGCTCATATGAAAGCAGTCAAACAGATGAAAGAATTCAAAGCCATTTTATATGATGAACAGGTAAAGGAATTATAATGTTTAATCTGAAAAAGAGAAGTCAACAGAAAGATACTAGATTTACTTCTGTAAACTCCTCAAAAAAAGAAATTGGAACTATTGAGAGGAAGTTGCCACATGTCAGCTTTCATCTTGGTATAAGGAAAAACCTTGCTTTCTCTAGAGGTTATAAATTCCTGGGTAGGATGTGGGAGTAAACTATTCACTTGGACACCTGGAAACCAAATGATCACTTTGAAGAAAGCTGCAAATAGGACTGGAAAGTTCTGATGTCCAATGACCTTTAATGTCTTTTTCAACTTCGAAGTAAATACTTTAAAAAATAAATATATATGCTATACATCCTTTTATGGACTTAGGGTCATCCTTAACAATAATTTTAAAAGACTATTAGAACTCCATAAGTTTGCAAATCCTCATATTAAATCTTTTACATGGGATATATATGCTGACAACGGCTTGGCATAAAACAAATTTGAAACTTGTAGTAGAAATGTGTATTTTAAAGTAAAAAGAAAAATAAACTCCATGATAAACTTCAAGTATTTAGATGAAAATTCATATATCTCTCTGCTGACTAACAGATTAAGGGAAAGAAAATCTCACCTGAATATTTTCAAAATATCTGTGTAGTTGTACTCACACATATGAAAATAAAACTAAGGGTATAGCAGATATTTTTTCACTTTTATTTCAGAATTGGATAAATGGAACCTGAATCCCCAGTTGCAGACTGATTTGCTGGGAGCAAATTTGAGTTTGCTACAGAAATTCAGACGTTCTATTCCTTTGGTAACTGGTAAAAAGCACGATCACTTTGAATACTGCCCATTTTGACAAACTATTTTTTTAATTGCAAAGAAAAAAGCCCCTTAGGAACATTCCTAATAAGATAATAGTTTTTAGGCTACTCAATCATTAAAATAACAAACAATATGTTAATCACCAAAAATTGGATCACCAAAGCATAGCTGAATTTCTATCATTTATTTACAAATTCCCTTGAACAAGCTTTCTTGTAAGTTGTTTTGGCAGGCCACTTCTCAAAACAAAGAGTTTTAAAAAGCACCTCAAGTCAATGTATGGCAAAAACCACCACAATACTGCAAAGTAATTAGCCTCCAATTAAAATAAATGAATTAAAAGAAAAAAAAAAGAAAATGACTGGTTCCAATAATCACGCCATTGATGGTATTAATCACTGTTCCATTCCTAACCATGTTTATCACTGCTTCTGGGAAAGCAGCTATATGGCCATTAGGCAGTAAGGTATCCTGTAATATATCATAGCATAGTTTGGCATACTTAAGCATGTCATAATATGTGATCATCATGAAACTTGGGTACTTAAAATATTAGGTGATCAAAACATAAATTGTAATCACACAAGTGTATATATTTATACACAAATGATTTCCAGGAATGATGTGTGTTGTGCAGTTCAAAGCCACAGCTATAAATATCAAAAGTTAACAGAAAATCTTAACAATAAATGAACACAAATACTCTAATACATATAGTTCTCTTTACTGGGTACATCTCATGCATGTTTCCACTTATTTTCTTAAAGGTTAAAACAAAAGTAGTCCTACAACATCATGTGTTGTCTCTCATTCTGTAGATGATAAACACATTTTCAAATATTCTTTCAGTCCCTTTCTCATCATTATTATTAGACACTATTAATTTTATCTTGCCCTTTTAACATCTCACAGAACATTACAAGTACAAACAATAGGGATCAAAAGAAAAATGAATGTTACGTGCATTTGTTAAATGCCACAGCAAACAGTCATTTGTTTATTTGGTCACCTTCTCTCTCTGGCCAGGAGAAGCTATGACTTTCAGCTTCACAAAAATACTAGTCTCTCATATGAGATCCGGGGAAGGCAATGGCACCCCACCCCAGTACTCTTGCCTGGAAAATCCAATGGACGGAGTAGCCTGGTGGGCTGCAGTCCATGGGGTTGCTAACAGTCAGACAGACTGAGCGACTTCACTTTCACTTTTCTCTTTCATGCATTGGAGAAGGAAATGGCGACCCACTCCAGTATTCTTGCCTGGAGAATCCCAGGGATGGGGGAGCCTGGTGGGCTGCTGTCTATGGGATCACACAGAGTCGGACACGACTGAAGTGACTTAGCAGCAGCAGCATATGAGATCACACACACAATTATAAAGTATTTTAATCAAACATATTCAACATGTAAAATGAAATTGCAGGCAGAAGAAAAGGTGAGTTCCTCCACTCTAATAACAGATACTATACCTTTCTTTTAAAAGTGAGAAATATAACAAAAACCATGTTGTGAATATGTTTTCCAGAAAACAATGTTTTTCTTTTCATATTATCTTAGCTTCAAAGCAGTTTTATAAAGCACTCAATTTTTCCTAGGAACAGAATGTAATTATATATGAATTATTCTTTGCTAGTGTTTTAGCTGGTCATGTAACTCATTATTATGAGGAAATCAAATCAATATGTTCACTTTGCTTTTCTTATAAAAGCAAAGGTATGTCCAATTTAAATCATTGCTAAATTGTCTTTTTTTTTTTTTTCAGAGAAACCTCAGAGCATATCCTTCACTTTCAATGTTATGACAAATCTTCTTACTTATAACAAATCAGGGAAAAAATGTCTTTTCTTCAGTTGAAACTTACTTCTACATGTCTAAATATGGAACTATCCAGGGGCATGACAAACTCCATAAAAAATAAGTGAAGGCCTCAGACACATGTAAGGCCTTTATGCATATGATTTTAAAAAATAATCTTATTATTTCAAAGTTCTGTTGCTCTGTATCTCTCATAAGAGGTTAAGAGAGATTTCTATATTTTCACAATAAATTTTTAATTCATTCTAAGTCTTTTAATTATTTTCCAATGAAACCTATGACCCATTTATTCTGTAATAAGACAGTGTTGGGGTATATGGTTCATGAATGCAGAATATAACTTGCTTTCAACGAAAAAAAGCTTAAGAACCCAATGCACATATCAAAATTAGTATGAGGCATTCATAAATATGGAGAGTTTTATCTTTTAATTTTTCAAATAGTTTCATAAAATTTTAATTTTGATTATATATAAAACATGCTCATTGTAAAACTCGAAAAGAACATTTCAAAGGTCTTGAAATCCTTCCACCAGAGATCACAACATTTAATATTTCATTCATATTCTCTTCTTATTTCTGTATACCACATACATACATATTTTAACAAAAATATAACAGATGAGAAAGAAAACTAAATAAAATAAGAACAGTGAGCTTGCCGGAAGTCCACATGGTTTTAAACATGAAAATACTGTGAGTTTGTATCAGTACTGTGGTAGGCAGCTTCTGACATAGTACCTTGATCCTTGTCTCTCTGAGTCCACAGTATTATGTGATCCCCTCCCCTCCACTGTGGGCTGGACCTCATGACTGGTTTCTAACAAATGGAATACACCATAAGTGATGAGATGTCGCTTCTGTAACTAGGTTACAAAACACTGTGACTTCCATCTTTTCATTTCTCTCACTCTCTCTTGTTTTTGCTCTTTTTGAGAGGTAGTTCTGATGAATCAAGCTGAAGAGGTCCATATCACAAGGAACTGAGGATGGCCTCCGGCCAACCACCAGCAAGGAACTGAAGCCCTCACTCCAATAATACTTGAAGAACTGAATTCTGCTGCATTAGTTTCTTACTGCTGCTATAACAAATTATCACCAACTTAGCAGTTTAAGATAAGAATTTATCATCTTACAATTCTGGAAATCAGAAGTTTGAATTGAATCTCACTGAGCTAACCTCAAGGCATCAGTAGTGGTGCATTCCCTTCTGGAGGTTCTAGAGAAGAATCCATTCCCTTGCTTATTCCAGTTTCTAGAGGCTAATTGAAATCAAGCAGAATCCTGTGGGACCCTCCCAAGTACAAAAGCCTTCCCTGTTTTTAGGAAAAAGGCTTCTGCCTCCTAGAGATTTCTTGAGTTCCAAAGGACAGATTCAAACAGTTAACTAATTAGAGGAGTGAGGGAATGCAGAAATAAAAGAAAGGCAGTCAAAAAATGATGGTGCAGCGATGTAGCAAAGTCCTGGTTTCTCTTCAAGGGATATACATAACAATTTGGTACACATCTCTGAGTTCTTCTACAGGAATTAAAGCCCTCACCCAGGGCCTCATTAATTATTAATGAGATAAATTAATTATTATTTCTCTCATCAATAAGAAAGTTTAAAATTACACATTTCCATATGCTTGAATTGGAGAAGGCAATGGCACCCCACTCCAGTACTCTTGCCTGGAAAATCCCATGAACAGAGGAGCCTGGTGGGCTGCAGTCCATGGTGTCGCGAAGAGTCGGACACGACTGTGCAATTTCCCTTTCACTTTTCACTTTCATGCATTGGAGAAGGAAATGGCAACCCACTCCAGTGTTCTTGCCTGGAGAATCCCAGGGATGGCAGAGCCTGGTGGGCTGCCCTCTGTGGGGTCGCACAGAGTCGGACACGACTGAAGCGACTTAGCAGCAGCAGCAGCATATGCTTGTATTTTATTTGGTAACTATTCAGAGAGACTGCCTGTTTAATACTATTCAGTTAGGTTTCATTGTTACTTCTGAGTAAGGAAAAAATCATACAAATTATTTTATAAACTGAAGCCAGTACTGTTCTAAGTGCATTTCTTATTATTATTTCATTTAATCCTCATAACATTCTTATTCAATAGGTATTATTATTCCCATTTTATAGATGGGAAAACTGAAGCACAAATAAGGAACTTGCTTAATATCACACAGCTAACAAGTGGCAAGTCTGAGATTCAAATCTAGTTTACACACTATACTAGAAAAGAGTTCCAAGAGCTTTAAGAATTTTAATTGGCCTTAAATTTACATATCTAGGTAGAAAAAATTATATTTAGGATTCTTATGGGTTGAATTGTGTCCCCTAAAATTTTACAGGATGAAGTACTAGACTCCAGTACCTCAAAATAGGTACTGACCTTGGAAATAGGATCACTGCAGATGTTATTAAAGATGAGGTCATTAGGGTGGGCCCTAATACAATATGATTGGTATCTTTATAAAAAGCAGAAATATGTACACAGAAACAAAGATATACATAGATGAAAGATGATTTGAAGAGGAACTGGTAGAAAATGGCCATTCATAAGCTAAGGAGAGAGGTCTGGAACAGATGCTTCCTGCTCTCCCCTCATAGTCCAACTCTGCTGACACCTTGATTTTGAACTTTTAGCCTCCAGAACTATAAAAAAACAAGTTGCTTTTTGAAGACCACACCAAAACAACAGGGAGAAGGAAATGGTAACCCACTCCAGTATTCTTGCCTGGAAAATCCCGTGGACAGAGGATCCTGGTGGGCTGCTGTCCATAGGGTCACACAGAGTCAGAAACGACTGAAGCGACTTAGCAGAGTCAGACACGACTGAAGCGACTTAGCATGCATGCATGCCAGTTGGAGAAGGAAATGGCAACCCACTCCAGTATTCTTGCCTGGAGAATCCCAGGGACAGAGGAGCCTGGTGGGCTGCCGTCTATGGAGCTGCACAGAGTCAGACACGACTGAAGCAACTTGGCAGCAGCAGCAGCAGCCAAAACAACAGATGTGAGCTTTGAGATATTAGAAAAATTCTGCTGAGCCATGCCTCCTTCTACAAGTTCAGAAAAACTAATTTCATTTTAAAATGAGTAACAGAAAATGAGAGAAGTAAAATCCCAAACAAGGTTATTAAAAGAGAAAATACAGAGCAGAATGGCGTCTCTCTTGTCCGTGTGTGTCTATCCTGGAAGGGAGCATGGGCTGTGAGTTCTGCGAATTCATGATATCTAGATGCTCCAACCCCATCAACCTTACCAAGTATCACTTGCACCCATTTTTAATTCCACTTGCTTTTCTCAAATTGGTCCATTGTGTTTTCTAGTAAATACCTGTAGAGCATTTTGGTTCACAGAGTATTTTAGGGTTTTCCTATTTTCTGGCCTGTGCGATGAGCCATTGTTTCTCTATGCTCNCTTGCACCCATTTTTAATTCCACTTGCTTTTCTCAAATTGGTCCATTGTGTTTTCTAGTAAATACCTGTAGAGCATTTTGGTTCACAGAGTATTTTAGGGTTTTCCTATTTTCTGGCCTGTGCGATGAGCCATTGTTTCTCTGTGCTCATTCCTTCACAGATTGCTCAGGTCTTGTAGCTGTCACTTGCCCCCAGCCTCTTCTATTTAGGGCTCATGGGAATATCTTATCACATAATTTTTTTTGCAGATGTTGTTCACAGATTAATATTAAAATATTAATATGAATATATCACATGCACAGCTCACTCACCCATTCTGGCATCAGCGGTGATTCCCCTGCTCAACCTTCAGGGCTCTGGAAATAGGCGCCACACAGTCACTCTGACTGGGGGAGTGGAGGGAGGGTGAGGCGTAGATGAGGATGGGGTTTGCTTGATAAATGGTGCAAGCCAAACTCTTTGCGGGACGAGTTCAGAACCGGAGGCTTCCGGCACCCGCCACTGCCCGGTGTTTCTCATCCTAGGGCTCCCCGCCAGTCCCAGTGGAACTCCCGAGATCCCGTGAGATCCCTCGAGACTTGGTTTCCTCTGGGGCGTGAGGTAGCGGTGGCTGCTGCGCTATTAGACTAATTCCGCAGTCTTCTGGGCCATGTCTTGTGATCCTCTTACATCCTAGGATCTCTCATCCTAGCTCACTCTCTCCCTACCCCCTTCCTCTGTATTCACATTTACACCTCCACACTCACCCGAAGCCACAAAGTGTATCCTGCATGCTCCAACTGCACCCTGTCTTTGCCTTCCTGGGAAACCCCACACTCCACGCACCTGCACCAGGGTCTGGCCCTCGGCCCTGGCTGCAGGCGTCCCCTATGCTGTTGAAAAAAGAATGTTTCCGGATGGAGGGGCTCAGGTAAAGGGGCCAGCTTCCCCATCGCAGGATGCTCGCAGTTAGGCTGATTCCGAGAGAGCAGGACCCTGTTCTTTGGCAGAGAGACTCCAAGTACAGGCAGCGATGGTCTCCTGGGACGAATTCTAGACATCTGGCTACTTCTGGGAGGAACAACTGGCCACAGCCACGTGCAGTGGAATGGGTGGGCTCAGGTTGTTTTGGTCTCGGACCTTGGGGCCCCACGTCATTGCCTCAGGAGAAGACTTAACGCCCCTTGCATGTGCCGTTCACTGCCCCGTTCTGGCCTCGGGGCAGTCCCATCCCTGAATCCCTCTAAGCCAGAGGTCTGTCTCGGACACCTGGCCACAGGCCCTGAGCCAAAGTGGAGCTTCACTGTGGCTCTGAATAGGAGGAAAGACATTGGAGAGGACTGGTGGCATTGCTTAACGGGTGGCATGAACCAGACTCCTTCTTGAGGAGTCTGGAACAAGGGGCCTCCAACACTGAGGCACACAGGTGTAAAAGAAAAAAATTAATATGTTAATTTAAAATAAGGCTATAAGGTTTCAATTATGCAAAATAAAAAAGTTCTGGAAACGTGCTTATAGTTAACAATTAGACCTCATGTTGTTTTTTTTAACCACAATAAAAAAGACTATAAAAGATGTACAATTGCATGTAAAGAATGCTTTAAAAAATTTATCATGCCAATATAAGTGTGTATATATACAGATATGGAATTAAACACATAAAAATATAAACAGTGGTACCTCTAGTGGTGAAATTCTGGTTGAATTTTTTTTCTAATTTTTCTAAAGTGAAATTAAGCTACTTTTATAGTGGTGAAATTCTGGTTGAATTTTTTTTCTAATTTTTCTAAAGTGAAATTAAACTACATTTATAGCTATTTTTTATATATATATATTTTTTATATAGCTGTGTTTATAATCAGACATGTACTCAGGAAATTGATTTCTTTTGTTTCAGATCTCCTTGGTTCTCTCTTACATTTGTGAAATCAAAGAGGACAACTACCCCCATAAGAAGACAGAATGCCTGTCCAGGATTAGACATCTCCTTTATTTGAAGCATGGTTGCATCCCAGGAATCATTTCTTACCACTTTTATCATTCCAGTTCCTTGTCTTTACAAGGTAGAATTCTCTCACTTCTAAGGGATCTTAAGAAATGCTGAGCCTTTTGCTCCTGTCCATTCTGATACTGAAGCTGCTGCCATCTCTTATTTACCACAGGGCCTTTTTTTGTAACCCACGCCTGCTGATAGGCTGTTCTAGTAGCAGATGCTCTCACAGGAAGTGCTCTTATTTAAGGCACTTATTCTGATTCTGCTTTTACTAGTGGGAATGAAAGGGGTTAAATGATAGATGGCATACTAATTGTGGAAATAGAAATAGGCATTTGAAGATACTGCTCCTGTGTAGGGTCCAGTAGCAGGTACGAGATGATAGAATGGTGAGGAGGTGGTGTGAAGAATATCGTTGTGATCCTTCACTTTCTCCACACAGATTGCATCTTCTCTTGCTCTGAAGCTTCCACAGGATCTAAAAAGCCTCTACACCCTCCTGCTCAGAAAATACCCATATCCCTCCTCCAGCATCACCACCTTCATAAGTGCCTGTAAGGGAGCAGTACCAGGCCCACCCCTATCATCAATAATGGCAGTGGTTGCTGCCAGGCCTGATTCTTTCTTCTTTTCCTCCACCACCATTTGTACTCTTCCTCTATTGCACCAGCACTGAATTTATATCCAGCAGGAAAAATACCAGCACGTGCCCACCTTTCCAAGTGTACAGGGGACATTAGGACCCACAAAATATCATACTATCTTCTTCCCTCCCTCTCAAATAATTTTGTTTATTCACCCCGATAACCCTCTTCTTTTCCTACATTCCTATCCCTAGCCAAGGCTCTTGCCATTAGTCATTTCTGAGAAAGGAGCGTTCTCATATGACAGGGTCATTTTTTTCTTCCACCTCCTCATCTCACCATACTCATTCCAAGAAGATATTCAGATCTTGGCACCTCTTATCCCAGCCAGCCTGTATCTTCTTTTCTATAATCCTGCACACTTGGACCAAATTATGCTATGAAAGGAATGACCTAGAGAAAGAATACTGCTTTATAATGCCTACGTACTCCTTACTCCATACCAGGACCCCAGGGAGAAAGCAGAGCCCCAGAAGGAAATGGTGACTGCAGAGAGACTAGGGCATCAGGGCTTCCAGCACTGGCAGATACCTTCAACCCCCATTGGCTATAGAGAAACAGGCATGCCCACCCTCAAGAGACCATGTGGACTTGGACAGTGAAAGTACCAGGGACAGTAACAATGGACTGAAGGTCCCCATAGAAAGCCCTCCCCCTCCCATTCTTGGGTAACTCACAGAAAGAAGAGGGGTCCTTCAATAGTGAATGACATTTAACTCTCAGTCTTCTCAGTGGGATGGAGGGAAGATTCAGATTTAAATGGTCACTTCTGGGAATTACCTGGAGGTCCAGTGGTTAGGACTCAGTGCTTTCACTGCCATGGGCCTGGGTTCATTCCCTGGTTGCAGAACTAAGTTCCTACGAGCCTCATGGCTCAACCAAAAAATATTAATTAATTTAAAATAATTAAATCAACTGCCACTTCTGAGCAAACCTGCCCCCAAGGTACACACTACACAAAAGACACAGCAAAAAGTGAACACTCTTTATTACTAGTTAGAAACAGAAAACTTCTGACAGAGCCTGAGCCTGGTGAGCTGGAATCTCTTGGGGAAACTCGAGGACACCTCTTGTTCAGACTGGAGACTGATCTGACTTCCCAGCCCTTGGGCTCCACCCTGGCTTCCCCTGGCTTGCAGCAGGTGCCTCAGGGGAGCAGAGCGCCTGCAGAGAACACACAAAGTGAAAGAGAAGAGCCCAAGGGCATTCTCAAGAGTACTTGTCCCAGTCCAGTTCTACTTTTAATCCAATTAGTCCTCCCAAGAGAAGCACCATCCACAGCATGATGTCTGTCCTTGGAATCCATTTTGTTCTTCATCCACTGGCTGGAAAGGGACTTGGGATGGTGGCTGCCTGAAGCTGTATCGCCAACACTCCCCCCAAGCACTTCTTTAAGTCAGTCACCCAGTNGTCCAGTTCTACTTTTAATCCAATTAGTCCTCCCAAGAGAAGCACCATCCACAGCATGATGTCTGTCCTTGGAATCCATTTTGTTCTTCATCCACTGGCTGGAAAGGGACTTGGGATGGTGGCTGCCTGAAGCTGTATCGCCAACACTCCCCCCAAGCACTTCTTTAAGTCAGTCACCCAGTGTTCTTTCAGGCAACCAGGAAACTAGCTGTCCCTCTTGAGGGAGGAAATCAGGAGAGTATCAGAAAAGTCCTGCCTGAACTTTCCTGCTCTTTGCCACTACTCATTTGTGTCATCTGGGACCAACGAGATGAACAGTTGGGAAATCAAGTCCATCCACAAAAATCTCTTTGATCTTGCCCCCAGAACTACAGAAATATCTGGATGCTATTTCAACTGGGTTTACCCAAAGGCCACACGACATGCAAAATAAAGTCACCTCTAATCTATAATATATCTCAAATTATGCTGTCCCCTGTCATCTAACCAAACTCACCAAAAAGATTTGTGTACACTAGATAATACAATATAATTCTACCTCTTATTATATACTAGACAAACAGTAACTATTTGTTTAATTAAATGAAATCCATCAAATTTGCTATCATCTATAGAATTTAACACTGCAAACCCACCCCCAGCACTTCTGAAATAATTCCATATCAACAGAGAAATTAAATCCTAACAAAATTATCTTGTATCCCTTTTCCCTCTAATAAGTCCCCAAAGCATCTCTTCTTCCCTGACTTCTTCTTAGCTTCAGCCAGCCAGGGAGGGTCTCACTGAGGTGCAGGTCAGTCAGAAATGAAGTGTGATTTGTTTAGGATCTTGGAAGATCTTCTAAATGGGATAGGTTCAGATTCTTCAGCAACAGGCAAATTCCGTGGGGCTCAGAGACAAAAATGAGCTCCTACCTATAAAACTTAAATACAAGAAGCAAACATGAACACTGCAGTAGTTTACAAAAGAACAATAGCATTTTCAAGGAAAAACAGTACTCCTAAAATTCAATGTAGCATATAACTCTAAAAGCATATGGCTATTCTGAGGCAAAGACAGGAAAAGGTGGCATTTTCAGGAAAAGGTGGCTAATAAGAAAACAGAAATTAGTGAAAAAAAAAATTCTTCATGACTTCAGTGTCTCCAGGGTGTCAACCAATTAGCATCAGCCATCCAGAATCCAGCACCTGCAAACTTAAAAGGAATTAGAAGTCCTCTATTTTAAACATGCAATACTCAAAGTAGTTTATCTTTGTTAAAATAAGTGTACAAAATAATATAATTGTGTGTGTGCATGCATGTGTGTATATATTTGTATGTGTGCTCAGATGATAAAAGATGCTTAATTTGGGTAATGAAGTAATGGATTATTTTATTTAATTTTTTATTTCATAATTTTGGTTTTCAAATTTTCTGTGAAGTAAATGAGTTACTTTTTGATCAAAAGAGGAGAGGTTGTTAGGAAACTGGTTTTTCCTTGGAGTGTTTCCATTCTTACTTACCTTCCTGAAATCAGTGAACTTGTCCTGGATCCGGGCCTCCACTCTCAGATGCCCTGCAGACGTTCTTGCATTTATAGCAGGCCTTGCGCCACGGAAAATTCACTGCTTTACAACGCAGGCACTTCCAACAGTTTTGACTGGGATGTATAGCAGGCATCTGCTGATGCTGGGAATCTGAGATTTTTTTCTCTTTTGGTTGCTTGGTCTTTTGCTCCTGTTTCCTGGGGCTTTTTCTCACAATATAACACTTGCTGGACCCCCAGGGACATGTCTCCTGAAGCCTCTCTGGACTTTCTTGTTTGGCGAACTTGCTCCTGCCCATGGAGTACTTTCCCTGGGCCATCACTGGGCATTCCTTCTGGCTGTGGCTCCTGCTGTCTCCCTGTGGCGCTGTCCCCTGGGGACACACAGCACCTTCCTCTCGGCTCTGGCTTCTGCTGTCCCCGACGGAGGACATCACCTGGGGACACACAGCACCTTCCTCTCGGCTCTGGCTTCTGCTGTCCCCCATGGAGGACATCGCCTGGGGACACACAGCACCTTCCTCTCGGCTGTGGCTTCTGCTGTCCCCCATGGAGGACATCTCCTGGGGACACACAGCACCTTCCTCTCGGCTCTGGCTTCTGCTGTCCCCCACGGAGGACATCCCCTGGGGACACACAGCACCTTCCTCTTGGTTGTGGCTTCTGCAGGCCCCCTGGGCATATTCCCCCTGGAGATTCTCAGAATATTCCTGCTGGGCACAGAAACTCGGGTCATATGGTGGGGCCATCTCTTCCTGGGCCCCCACTGCAGCCCACTGACCAGGTGGGAAGATCCCTAGAGGAAGCATCTGGGGTGCAACTGCTACTGGCACTGCTGCTGCCGTGACTGCTCCCCTTTCCATAACTGCTAAAGGTGGTAAAGGTGTCACATATGGGTATCCAGATGGGAATGGCACATGGCATGGGAATGGATGTGGCACCGGCATTGGTGGAAGGGGTTGCATTGCCTGGGCAAGGGAGCTCTGGGGTCCGGGGACATAAACCACAGCTGCTGGGGCTGCCATCTGACTCTCTGAATGTGGCATGCCCTGTGCTCCCAGAGCCACCATCTTTCCTTGTGCCGGTACATTCATGGGCCATGCTGTATCCCCAAGCTTCTCAGCTCCAGGCCCAGGCGGCATTTCATGTGCCACAGGTGCTAGCTGGGCCGATCTCTCAAACTGGAGCAGTCGCCCCCGCAACATATCTCGCTCATCCATCACCTGCTTTAGGGTGAACCGTGCCCTTCGTAGATGCACTGCCGCCTCCTCACGCTCCTCACGGAGGCGCTTCAGCTCATTAGCCAGGGCCCAGGAAGCTGCCTCACAGTCCCCCACCTGCTCCTGGAGCTGCCTGATACGGTGCGCCTGCTGCTCCCACTGCCTTGCGCCCGCACGCACACTCAATGCCAGTGCGCTCCAGGCACAGGCCCTCTTGATGGTGTGCGGCACTCGCGGGTCAGCAACCACGATTTGCAACTGATCCTCTATCTCGCTCCAGGGTCGCGAACGGAAGGCCATGTAGAAATTGGGGCCACCCCCGTTCATGAGGATCTCATTGTTGATGAACCTGATTACATTGATGTGGCGAAAGCCACTGACATGGTCCCCAAAGTCCACAGCCATGGCTGCTGAGGTCTAGTCAACCAACCACCTCACTGAGGAAGACGCTGCCTTCCGACAGTCACGGCAGCTAAAAGCTGCAGCCGTTATCAAGTCCGCCCTTCACCTCCTGGCTCAGTCCTCCTTGAGTCCTAGCTCACTCCTGGCCTCCTTGCCCGCCTCTTTTGTCCCTCACAGGGTCCCGCTTTCCTCACCGAGAGTAGAACACGTCCACTCACCACCATGCCAACCGCCAAAGTGCAGAGGATGTGACTCGTCACAGACGTGCTGAGTCACACGCACGCAAGGCTGCTAGACCTGCCATCCAGCCAGAGCCCCCTCTACAGGGTGAGCGGACCAGAAGCTGCACTGGGTGCCGCAATGAGACCAGACGTGGCAGAGGGGAGGGGGGAGTTGGTGCAGGCAACAGGACGCAAGCACGCTGTGCCAGCAGACTCTGCAGATCCCTTCCAGATGCTAACAGTTGCCAGTCATGCACCTAGGGGCTGCAACCGCACACATATACACACGCGCGCACACACATACACACGCGCGCACACACATACTCTCTCTCAATCCTGTTGTAAAAAGAAGGGTGAATCAATGGAGATCAGAAAACTTGAGTCGGGGGGGGCATGGATTTGGGGGATAGGGAGTTGAGGTTAAGGAGACTGGGGCTTCAAGACCCCTAGTTTAGGGAGGTAAATAAGGTGCAAACTTGGGGTCTATCAAAACCCAAAAAAGGGGTTGGACAGTGTTGGGAGAGACTTGAGAGAGAAAGCTGTGCTTGCACTAACTATTGATGTGAGAAAAGCGATGAGGCTGCATGGTGGGGAGGCAGTAGGAACCAAGTAAATATGCCACTTTGGCATATTTATTAATTTGAATTAAATTTACTTAAGAAACAGCCAGTGTAAAGGACACCCTGATCCTCATCCCCCTAAAAGCAGGAAGTAAATATCCCATATGACAGGTACCCTCCCTATACCAGATAGTGTAAGGTATCCTGATTACCAGTTTCAACCTTAAAAAAAAAAAAAAAACAGGTAAATAATTCAGTCAGCAAAATTGAGTTTATTTTGGAAAAGCAGAAGTATTAAATTCAGGACATATAAAGTGTGGCAAACTGTAAGCAACTCCAGTGAACAAAGAAGAGGAGTGATGTTTAAAGAGGAAAGGAGGAAGTTTGGAGGGACTGTTTTTAATTGAAATTTTTGAATGGGAGCAAGAGTTTAGGGTTGTGGCAGCTTCTCATTGGCAGTTATGGCAGTTTCCCATTGGCTGTGTGCAAAGAGAAAATCTTCCTTCTAATTGCTGGGATGTGTAAAGTTCTTCCTGCTGGAATATGTAAAATAAGCTGTAAGAATGGTACGTTTCCTTTTTTGATTTTTACATTTCCCCCTTTTGATCAAAATCTTTCCTTTAAAGTATTGCTGATCAAGAGTCAGGTTTTCTATATTTGGTGATTTTGTTCCTCAGAGCCAGGAAGGACCTTTCCTGATCCTTGTCATGTGCCATGTCAGAGGGAAAGTATACACATTAGAAACTGTTGAGGTCACATTTGAGTAACAAGGAAGGATAGGAGGAACTCTTAAGCATTTTCCACCTAAATTCTTTATCTTATCAAAGTCATAAGATTATCTTGAAGCATTAAGCTAGCATCACTTTATTGTACATCATTTCTAAAAGAATTTAACAAGCAATAGCTACAAAGCTTACAAATAATTATACAAAGTAGAATTGAAAGTAATATGAAAAATTCAGTTTGTATGATGGTTCTAAACCGCGACCTTAGACTTGAAGGTAGCCAACTGAACAAATAAGAGGATCATGTCAGATAAAATTTATTGCAACCAGCATGCTTATTCTCTGATTTTGTGTAATCAAGTTTTGACATCTTCAGGCCATGTGCAACATCTCACAAATGCCTCATTGTTCAACAAGTGGATTATCAAGGGCTATGTAAACGTCTAGAACTACTTTAGCCACTAAGTTAAGTGATTGTTGTTTGGCTGCTACTACTTTGGCTTCAGAATTGGCTAGCTTTCCTTATGTTGGGGAGATATTTCTGATAATGCAATCAGTGGCACTTACTCTGATGTAAGGGAGAAAGTCTCACCCTATGGAGACAAACCTGAAGTCATGTTTGTATCCTGGGAGCTTCTATTTAATATAGACATGGGGTATACGAGAGAGAGGTTTCTGGCTTGTTATTGATATTAACAGGGACAGTTAAATATAATGATAAGTATTAACTTCCAATTCATCAGCTATCTAAATATTCATATGTCAATGGGAAATGTCATCCACAACAGACAAAGATGAAGCTAGATGAAGCACAAGAGACTCCAGCTGAGGTCTGGAAATGGATAAATCCATTAGCTGAAAGTTTCTGATTTAAAATCTGATCCCTTTTCAAACTAGGGATCAGACTAATTAGGATGACATTCTTTGAAATACCATCTCATGCCAAAAATAACTTTTCTAAAAGCCTTGCAAACAAGAGTAAGCTCATTTGTATTTCCCTTGAGTGCAAGAGACCATATTTGGATGAGGAAAATAACATGGAAAATGAAGATCATATGATCAGCAAAAGTAGAGTGTTTAGTTACAGTGGTATGGTTATGATTGGGGAAAGATTGAGATAAGGTATGGGAAAATTCAGTCATAACAGCTTAACCTGATAGGTAACATCTGTAGGCTTATGGGTAAAATCAGCCTTGGCATTTGGGATTACATAAAAAATGGTTACAGACAAGACCAAAAGATCTTCTACATGGTTTCCAACATGGTTCTCCAACAGAGAGTTTCTGGTGACATATTCATCAGAAAAGTTTCCCCTAGAGTTTCCCAATAGAGTGGGAAATATGGATAAGAGCATTGTCTTTCTAAGAAGGAAAGGGAAAATAAAGTGAGAAATGACAGCCATCTGGTCTAGTCATCTCAGGAAAACTGTCTCCTTCACCTGTTGTCTGCTTCAGTTCCTAGAAATCTTTGTTTTCAGGACACTAGTTAGTGTATAGGTCTAGTCAGGGTTTGGTGCTTTCTTTATATGACACATGAATCCAAGAGTCTATTTATAATTTGGAGTTTGGCAGCACAAGAGTTGGCTAATATTACCTTATTAGGACCTTTCCCATGGGGTTGAAGAGAGTCTTTCTAGAGATGTCTTTTCCAAAAAACAAAATCTCCAGGCTGCAAAGTATGGTGTTTGAGGTCTTCATCTCTCAGGAGCATGCTGTGAAAATATTGCTGTACTAAAGCATGACTATTTTCAATGGATGTAATCAGGACTTTTCAATATTGAAGTATATCTCCTTTTATTAATTGTGGAGCTACATGCCTGAGGTGCCCAGCAATTATGAGTTCCAAAGGGATGGATCTGAGATTTAATCAGATGCTTTTGGCGAAGGTATTTGGAGGGTCTCCACAAATTTTGCCAAATGAGTTTTTTTCTTTTAGTTTTTATTATTTATTTTTGGCTGTGCTGGGTCTTTGATGCTGCATGCAGGCTTTCTCTAGTTGTAGTAAGCTACTCTTTGTTGCTATGCACAGACTTCTCACTGCTTCTCATTGTAGTGGTTTCTCTTACTGCAGAGCACTGACTCTAAGCATGGGCTCAGTAGTTGTAACACATGGGCTTAGTTGCCCCAAGGCATGTAGAATCTTCCCATACCAAGGATCAAATCTGTATCCCTTACATTGGCAGGTGGGTTCTTAACCACTGGACCACCAGGGAAGTCTGCCAATTTTGTTTTGATAGTGCTGTTAGTTTGTTCAACTAGTCCTAAAGACTGAGCATGATAAGCATAATGAAAATGCTGTAGATCTAGGCAAACAGCACAAATATAGTATTTGGCCAGCAAAATGGGTTCCCCAGTTATGATGGAGCTCAAGAACTTACCCAGGTAGGGACAATCTTTTCTATTAATATTGTAGATACTGAAGAGGCAGTAGCTTATCTACACTGAAAAACTTTGACCCAGTGGGAAAACATATGAACCATGACTAAAACATATTTATATCCATGAGATGGAGAAAGCTGAATATAATCCATTTGCCAAACCTTGAATAGTCCATTGGGCAAGTCAAAGGGCATGCCAACTATCAGTATAAAGTCTGCAAATTTACCCTTGGCTAGAGTACAACCCGAGTAAGAATATATAATTCAACCTGGTGGACTGAGGTAACCAAAGGCAAAGGTGCTGTCTCAATGACTTGAAAAGGAGTTGCAGTTGTATACCTAGCACAGTATTTACATTTTTCATTCTTTAAATAAGAAACATCAGTAAACTATGAAAATTCAGCATTGGTTAGGGGATTTTTCTATAAATTCTTGCAAGGGGTCAAAAGATGATCTGTTAGAGTCAAACAATCATGAGGAGTATCATCCACAGATGAGGGAAGAAGGGTGATACAGTTAAAGTAATTAGATGAAAAAGAGTTATATAAGGAGCAGTTAGCAAGAGGATTTTCTAGGAAGTGAGATAATTGGCTAAAGGTGTTGAGTGTGATAAGAATTTAGAAAGTCTGCATGGACTACAATGATAGTTTGAAAGGATTTGATGATTATTTCTTCAGTGGCCTTAACTAAAAAGACAGGAACAGAAATGACTCTGAGGCAAGGAGGGTATTCTTATGCCATAGGGTCTAGCTGCTGACTTTAGTACCCAGCAAGACAAGGATGATCCCCATTTCCAAGAGTGTGTCCCTCCTCATATATGAAGAAGAACAAGGAAAAATGATAATCATGTATCCAAGAGTAGGGGGATTTATCAGTTTTTCCTTTAACATTTTAAAAGCTAGGTCACTCTGATCTTCACAAGTAACAAGGTCAGGTTTCATGTTCCTCAGTAAGGCATATAGAGCTTGGGCCATGAGATAAAAGTTTGGAATCAAGTTCTGACATTGCCAGCCAACCCGAGAAAACCTTGTAGCTGGTGTTTGATTTTGGGTTTGAGGAAATTCAAAATGCATCAAACCCATCTGAATCTAGGCACACCCTTTGTTCTGAGATCAGATGCCCCAAATAGTAAACTGTAGTTGGAATAAGTTGCAGTTTCTCGATAGAAACTTTATGTCCCTTTGAGTATAAACGCTTTAACAGGTGGATGCTCTTAAATATCTTCCTGTGAGGAGACCTGGGAAGTGAAACAGAGAAGCAGGTCATCTACATATTGTAATAAAGTAGAGCCTCCAGGAAATTTTATACCATCTAAATCAGCTTTTAATTCTTGTAAGAAATAGGAAAAACTTTTGGTAAAACCATGGGGCTTTACTGCCCGGGTATACTGTTGCACTTCCCAAATAAAGGCAAAGAGAAATTGACTACTGGAGATCAGCTTTATTTATTGGGATGCCAAAGAAAGCACTACATAAGTCAACTGCAATTAAAATTTTGCATTAAGTAGGGATGGAGGCTAATAAAATATGGGGACTGGGGACAATAGAGTAATGAGGGATAAAATATTATTTGTTGCTCAGAGGTCTTAGTCAAATCTCCATTCTCAGCCACTGAGTTTCTTTACAAGTAAGATAGGGGTGTTACAGGGACAAGGTAAGGAGCAGAGGCTGTGCTTTGCTGGAGCAGCCGTGAAGAGATACCCCATGCCCAAGGTAAGAGAAACCCAAGTAAGATGGTAGGTGTTGCAAGAGGGCATCAGAGGGCAGACACACTGAGACTGTACTCACAGAAAACTAGTCAATCTAGTCACACTAGGACCACAGCCTTGTCTAACGCAATGAAACCAAGCCATGCCCGCGGGGCAACCCATGACGGGCTGGTCATGGTAGAGAGGTCTGACAGAATGTGGTCCACTGGAGAAGGGAATGGCAAACCACTTCAGTATTCTTGCCTCGAGAACCTCATGAACAGTATGAAAAGGCAAAATGATAGGATACTGAAAGAGGAACTCCCCAGGTCAGTAGGTGCCCAATATGCTACTGGAGATCAGTGGAGAAATAACTCCAGAAAGAATGAAGGGATGGAGCCAAAGCAAAA
>SJYX01008482.1:0-41608 GCA_006410675.1 Oreotragus oreotragus | reverse complement strand
CTGCTTATTGAACTTCTATGCAGAGTACATCATGAGAAACGCTGGGCTGGAAGAAACACAAGCTGGAATCAAGATTGCCAGGAGAAATATCAATAACCTCAGATATGCAGATGACACCACCCTTATGGCAGAAAGTGAAGAGGAACTAAAAAGCCTCTTGATGAAAGTGAAGGAGGAGAGTGAAAAAGTTGGCTTAAAACTCAACATTCAGAAAACGAAGATCATGGCATCCGGTCCCATCACTTCATGGGAAATAGATGGGGAAACAGCGGAAACAGTGTCGGACTTTATTTTTTTGGGCTCCAAAATCACTGCAGATGGTGACTGCAGCCATGAAATTAGAAGATTCTTACTCCTTGGAAGAAACGTTATGACCAACCTAGATAGTATATTCAAAAGCAGAGACATTATTTTGCCGACTAAGGTCCGTCTAGTCAAGGCTTTGGTTTTTCCTGCGGTCAGTATGGATGTGAGAGTTGGACTGTGAAGAGAGCTGAGCACCGAAGAATTGATGCTTTTGAACTGTGGTGTTGGAGAAGACTCTTGAGAGTCCCTTGGATGGCAAGAGGATCCAACCAGTCCATTCTGAAGGAGATCAACCCTGAGATTTCTTTGGAAGGAATGATGCTAAAGCTGAAACTCCAGCACTTTGGCCACCTCATGCGAAGAGTTGACTCATTGGAAAAGACTCCGATGCTGGGAGGGATTGGGGGCAGGAGGAGAAGGGGATGACCGAGGATGAGGTGGCTGGATGGCATCACGGACTCGATGGATGGGAGTCTGAGTGAACTCCAGGAGATGGTGATGGATAGGGAGGCCTGGAGTGCTGCAATTCATGGGGTCACAAAGAGTCGGACACGAGTGAGCGACTGAACTGAACTGAGATAAATATGAATTGTTTGTCAGATATCAGCCTTTTGTAGTATATAAATTTATTAATATACTAGTTCATAATCTCTAGAAGCTATTCTTTACATAAAAATTTACTAATGTGGGAAAGGAATGTGTGCATTAATGCATCCAAATATATTTATTCTTTCTGCAAAAATTGAAAAGGCAAAAATATAAAAATTAAACTCATGTTCATTAACTACTTTCTCAGTATTTCATCTTATGTAGGAATGTGTAGATGTTCAATGAATATCCATCATTTAACTTAATATAAGTTTAAAGTTTCTAATTAGCAAAAGATCTGGTGAACTACTTTCATGCAGACATATCATAAAACACAATTACTTTTGAAATAAAGTTAGTCAGAAATAAATGACTCAGTTTGATTAAATCAAATGTATGCTTACTAACCTTTAATATCTGGCAGATGTAGTATTAGTTTATTTAATAAGAATGCTCAAGCAGAATTAAAATTTTGTGTCTGCATTGTATTTAATACTGACAACTCTGAAGACACATTATTTTTATTAAGCCAACAATAATAAACTAAGTCATGTGACCCTGGAAAGTATTTTGGTTGATTCCTATATTACGGAACCTTTTTTAAATGTTTGATTTATATGCACTTCTTTTACTATAAGTCAGTTTAGAATAGAACTGCTTTATTCATTTGGTAATGTTATCTAGAGCTAAGAAAATATCATATATATGTGTGTGTGAAAAGAAAAAAGAATGCATGACATACATATATAAATATACAGACAACTGCAAATAGACATTGAAGGGATTTTGTTCTAAAATTTTAGTCATAATTCAGATATAATTACAGAACTCATTGATTATATGTGTTTACATTTTGTCTCACTTGTTTTAAATCCAAATTATGTTTCTGACCAGTGGACTAGTCAATGTTTCAACATGTTTAATATTATTCAATATGTTCAGTGTGTTCAATATGAGCTCTAAAGATTTTCCCCAATATTTCTGGGTTGACTTGAGTGCTTTTTGTTTTGTTTTGTTTTTCTTGACCAATAATACTGTGGAGGCTGTGGCTTTAGCTCCAGGTGTTTTTTTAGTCAACTAAGATGTTAGGGCAAGGTGCCCTTCTGATGGGAGCTTGAGTTATTATTATACCTCAGATGGTTACATTCAAGAAGATGGCTCTCAGGTCCTTGAGAAAACAGTTCTGAGTGACACAAGTTGTGGAACTCAAAGAAAGAGAAGAAGGTTACAAACTTTCTAAAATAGCTGCTCTAAAAGGAATTTTAGGGAAATATTTGCCTATTTCCAGTGTTTTTACTCTGACACACTAAATTCTCCTGGCAGCATGGTGCTTTTTCAAGAAGACATTTTGAAAGAACTAAAGACATGTTTGTGGAAGGTGCAGATTTTAATTTTTGTTCTAAGTCTGATATCTGTCTCTTATACACATCTAGATGTGTATAAGAGACAGATGCAGAGTACATCATGAGAAACGCTGGGCTGGAAGAAACACAAGCTGGAATCAAGATTGCCAGGAGAAATATCAATAACCTCAGATATGCAGATGACACCACCCTTATGGCAGAAAGTGAAGAGGAACTAAAGAGCCTCTTGATGAAAGTGAAAGAGGAGAGTGAAAAAGTTGGCTTAGAGCTCAACATTCAATAAACGAAGATCATGGCATCTAGTCCCATCGCTTCATGGGAAATAGATGGGGAAACAGCGGAAACAGTGTCAGACTATTTTTGGGGGCTCCAAGATCACTGAAGATGGTGATTGCAACCAGGAAGTTAAAAGACACTCACTCCTTGGAAGAAAAGTTATGACCAACCTAGATAGCATATTGAAAAGCAGAGACATTACTTTGCCGACTAAGGTCCGTCTAGTCAAGGCTATGGTTTTTCCTGTGGTCATGTATGGATGTGTGAGTTGGACTGTGAAGAAAGCTGAGCGTCGAAGAATTGATGCTTTGAACTGTGGTGTTGGAGAAGACTCTTGAGAGTCCCTCGGACTGCCGGGAGGTCCAACCGGTCCATTCTGAAGGAGATCAGCCCTGGGATTTCTTTGTAGGGAATGATGCTAAAGCTGAAACTCCAGTACTTTGGCCACCTCATGAGAAGAGTTGACTCATTGGAAAAGACTCTGTTGCTGGGAGGGATTGGGGGCAGGAGGAGAAGGGGACGACCGAGGATGGGATGGTTGGATGGCATCACGGACTCGATGAACGTGAGTCTGAGTGAACTCCGGGAGATGGTGATGGACAGGGAGGCCCAGCGTGCTGCGATTCATGAGGTCGCAAAGAGTCAGGTAGGACTGAGTGACTGAACTGAACTGAACTGAACAGGGACTGGTGCAGGAGATAAGGAGGCCCTGGGCCAAACAGTTTTCTTTTATCAGCTTAATGCCCTGGAGGCCCTCTTTACTTACAGGGTAGTGATCAGTTCTTGGAGAGGTTTTAAGGAATCTACTTCAATCTTGATAGGAGGTGTACCATGGATTCTGGTGAAACCTGTTGAAGATTTCATCCATAAGAAGAGTGATAGTTGATCCAATAGGAACAAATTATTAGTATCCTTAGAATTAGCTCTAATGCTGTCAGAGACAGAACAAATAAAATACATTGAAGGGTCATTTGATTTATTTAGTTGGCTATTTTGGTTGCTATTATCAAATTCTAGAACTATTTCCCCCTTTTTGGAGAGAGAAATTCCATCATGTTATTTTATGAAGAAATATCAGCCCAATAAATGAATGGGGTGGAGGAACTAAGGAGGAAAGGAGGGTATCTCTTAGAGGTCTTAAACAAAAGGAGATAGGTTTAGAAATAGATGGAGAAGGAAATGGCAATCCACTCCAGCACACTTGCCTGGAAAATTCCATGGACGGAGGAGCCTGATAGGCTACAGTCCATGGGGTCGCAAAGAGTCGGACACGACTGAGCGACTTTACTTTACTTTACTTTAGAAATAGAAACCTGCTGAGTTTAATTTGTAGCCCGCATTATTTTATCCAAATATTCCAAGGCAAGGACAATTTAATAACAGTGAGGTTGAATACCAAGAGTGTACCTCCAGTGTCAATAAGTACAGAGAGACATTTATTCCCAATCTGGAGAGTGGTTTTGCAAAGTTGGCTAAGGGGAATTACTGGGGAGAAACCCTGTAATTCCTCAGAGTCCCATCATTAGAGGTTAGAAGGGCATTGGAAAGGCTGGTTAGAGAGCTAAAGGCAGCTGGAGTGCTCAAGCTTATACGTCTTTATTCCAATTTCCTGGATTTTTGTAATAACAGCAGAGATAAGGAGGATTTTTATTTTGCTTAAGAGCCTCCATTTCTTGGAGTTGAAAACTGAGGACTTTGGTAGTCTTCTTCTTCATTGGATCATCTAGGGTGCAGGTCAGCTAGTTTGCTAAATTAACTAAATCTGAGGTGGACATAGTTTCCCATTCCATTCTAGTCTTTCTAACCAGAAGAGAAAGATCCCAGTTCAGTTGATTAATGAACACAGAGTTAAAGGCTACCCAAGTGCTGTTGCCTCCTTAGCACAGTAGGCAGCACATCAGTCTCATAATGCCTACCCAAGTGTATTCAACGTTCAAAAGAAGAGTTTTCTTTAAAGACAATTTGGAATCATCTACAGCAGTCATGCATGGGTTCTTTGGACTTCTAGGTACAAGCTTGAATTTTATTCCCATCAACTGGCTTTGGAAAAACCCTAGAAATTGCCAACTGTAGTTGCTGGTGATTCCCCAATCCTCATAGTATAGCAAAACAGCAAGGATTACTTTGTCCCCAGGGTATAACTCTAAAGACTTCCAAGGATTATTCCGATTAGGAGTTTTTATCCAGTGTTGGGTCTGAGCTTTATCGGCAAGCATATGAACTAGCTGATATAAGTCTGAGAAACTAAGGTGAAAAGTTTGAATGGCTATATTAAATTCCTCAGCAAATCTGTGAGGATTCTGTTATTTGGGGGAAAACTTTGACTATGGCTTATAGTTCCAGAGGACATAAGAAAGTAGGGGTTTAGAATTTAGATCCCCAGAGGGTCTGATGTTAAGAAGTTCAGGGGAAGAGAAAGCAGGGAGAGGTTGGGAGAAAAAAAGAAGTACAATGGGAGGATTATAATGAGGAAACAGAGAGTCTAGAGGTGGCAGAATGATACAGAAGGGTAAGAGGAAGATGGCAACAGAGACAAAGAGGAAAAGGAAGGGCAAGAGTGAATGCTGACATTTTAGGAATCAGTGAACTAAAATGGATGGGAATGGGCAAATTTAATTGTTTTCTTCCAATTGTTTTTCTCCTCAGTTTATTTAGAAATGGTATTTTATAAAGAGGCAATTTTAGAGTCTTGAATGTGTTTGAAAGCTTCCAGGTACCTATTAAAATAACATTGCATTCAGTCTGTTTAATTTTAGAGCTATAGTCTTCTAACAGTTCTGAGAAAAACAAGTTTGGGAGGTCTAAAATTCCCCATAATGGCCATTGGAGTTTTAAATTATTTTTGCTTAAGTTGATCCATTTAGTTTAAAATGTGCATGAGGAAGGACCATAGTTTTTAACGTAAAACCAGACAGACTCCCAGAAGGAGGACCCTCCTGAGAGACTTTTTATAGGTTTAGAATCACATACTTTAAAACCAGAGATTAAAAAAACAAGTCAGTATTCACCAAAAGGGCAATGGTACCACACACACACACCAGCAGATCTCAACAAAAATTACAGAGTTCAGTCAAAAGGAAGGAGATCAAATCTAAGAGACTTGCCAAACCAGAAAGAAGAAGACAACTCATAGAAGTTAAGAGCACAAGGGGCTCAAGTGGGTTCAGCATAGTGTTCCAGGTGTACTGCATACTGTTCCAGTTCCTCAAGGGTTCATCACCTTCTATTTTTCTGACATCAAGTAATACCAACTTTAAAACAAAAACATTAAGTGGTTTAACTGGTGAAATCAAGTTTATTTAAGAGTGGCAACAGAATTGCAGTTCAGAACATGCCAGCTATGGCAAACCATGAACTGCAGCACGCCAGGCTTCCCTGTTCATCACCAACTCCCGCAGCTTGCTCAAACTCATGTCCACCAAGTCGGTGATGCCATCTAACAGTCTCATCCTCTGTCGTTTCCTTCTCCTCCTTCAATCTTCCCAACATCAGGGTCTTTTCCAATGAGTCAGTTCTTCACATCAGGTGGCCAAAGTATTGGAGTTTCAGCTTCAGCATCAATCCTTCCAATGAATATTCAGGACTGATTTCCTTTAGGATGGGCAAGTTGGATCTCCTTGCAGTCCAAAGGACTCTCAAGAGTCTCCTTTAACACCACAGTTCAAAAGTATCATGAGGGGCACTGGAATTATTAAGGAGGAATGGGAAGCCAGACCAAGATGTTCTGGGAAAATAGACCCAGACATAGAGGACAAACTTGTGGACAGAGTCAGGGACAGAGAGGGTGGGATGAATAGAGAGAGTAGCAGTGAAATGTATACATTAACATATGTAAAATAGATAGCCAGTGGGAATTTGCTGTATGATGCAGGGAGCTCAGCCCAGTACTCTATGACAACCTGGAGGGATGGGATAGAGGTGGGAGGAAGTTTCAAGAGGGCAGGGACATATGTATGCCTGTGACTGATTCATGTTGATGTACAGCAGAAACCAATACAATATTGTAAAGCAATTATCCTCCAATTAGAAATAAATAATTTTTTTAAAAAAGAAATAAGAAGCCACACTGAGATAAGTAACCTGATTCAATGAAGAAAAGGGAAGACATTTCAAATTTTAGCATTAAGCACTCCAATGAATGATCAGACAGTGTTTGTGAGCAAGTATGGTAAAAGTGAATCATAGTGAATATGTTGCCTCTAAAATATTTCTAAGGGCTTCTGGAGGGGGCTTTTCCATTCTGGATTGTGTGGAAGGGAGTTATCTTTGCTTAGCTCCTTCTCTTATACTTCTCAGTTGCCATCCTCTCCTCAAGTCTCCTGCATTATTTCCCACCTTACTTGTTCTCACAGAAGAATTTTCTCTCCTCAATCTTATTTTTTAAAATATTTATTTATTTATTTATGGCTGTGCTGGGTCTTCATTGCTGTGTGGCTTTTTTCTCTAATTGTAGCGAGTGAGGGCTACACTTCATTGCAGTGTACATGCTTATCATTGCAGCGGCTTCTGTCTTTGCAGAGCACAGACTCAGTGGGCATGTGGGCTTCGTAGTTGTGGCTCCTGGCCTCTAGAGCACAGGAACAGTAGTTATGGCACACAGGCTTACTTGCTTAGTTGATCTTCCTGAATCAAGAATTGAACCCATGTCCCTTGCATTACAAGGTGGATCCTTAACCACTGGACCACCAAGGAAGCCTCTGTCCTCAGTTTTATACCTACATCCTTCCCCTGTGATTTGGATCTTGGCTTCTTCCATCTCCTCAGGAAGCTAAATCCACTCATAATCTCCCCACTCTCTTCTATATTTCAGCCTCTTCTTCTCTATTAGCTCTTCCTCATCAAGGTATGAGCATGTCTAAGCTTCTTCTATCCTGTAAAATGTTCTTATATACATTTCCTGTACTTTAATTTATACCCATAAAACTACAGAAAATATTCTAAGGGGAACACACATGGCCTTCTCCCCTCTGTTAATCAAGTTGCTTATAACTTTTCTGTAGCCTTTAAGTCTGTTGACCACTTCCTTTTGATATTCAATCTTCCCTTTTTTTTTGGTGACATCAAACTCTACTGATTTTTCTCCTGTTTCTCTGGCTACTCCTTCTTAGTTTCCTTTTGCTGTTTGCTATACTTCCATTCAGCCCTTAAATACTGATGTCTCTCCAAGTTTTGTTCTTAGACCCCTTATTTATTTTAGGCACACTTCCTTCTTCTAAACAGTCTTTCTGTGTCATCATATCTAATTCTCTTGTTCTTAACTGCCATCATTAATTGCTAAAGGCTCCAAAACTTTATATCCAGTTCTGCTCTGTTTCCCAGACTTGAGATTTAACTAATCAACTAACTAGAAACCTTTTCTTAGATCTTCGATGGGCACCTTATTTTCTACAAGCTCTCAATTCATCAACACTATGTTGGACAAATGGCTTGCCAAATTTCTTACCATTTTTGAGGATCCACTTCCTCAAAGAGTTGTTGCAAAGATGCAATAAGAGCACACACATATATAAGCTAATTTTCACTTTCATCATATCCTTATTAAATAAATCTTCACGCAGAAGGTAGGACTTTATCTGGAATTTGAACAATGGGTAGACTTTAGATGAGAATAGTGAGGGAGAAAATGAAACTGAAATTGACAAAAGATGTCTGTTTGTTATTTACCAATCAGCTGCTTGGCCAAGATTTGCACTGGGTCATCCTGTTCTCGCATATTCAGTTGAACTACTTTGCTCAATTCATACAACAACTGCCTCTTATATTTTTGTTCCACTGTGTTTTTAGAAGCTGACATCTGGTCTCCCACCTACCTGCCTTCAACATTTCAGCTATTTCCATGGATGCTCTTTGCTATAGCTACACATCTGACACCACCAAGGAGGTACCATGTGTGTAATGGCATTTGTGGTATTTCCAGGATCTATGTAGCCTTCTGGGTGCTGAGGCATCATCTGCCTCTGATCAGAAACAAAATATATTCTGAATAGGAAAGTAGAAAGATAAAGTGGTTGGAGGGTAGAAATAAGACAATTGTAATATAGAGAAAAAGTGAAAACACATATTAAGAGGATATAATTATGAGGGTAAATGATTTTATATACAATAATAATCATATCTTCTCAGGTCAGTAATAGACAAATGAAAATAAAATGAAAAACTCAGGTATGACCCTGAAATAATAAGAAGCTACATTCAATGTATATATCTACTTTTCTATATAGATAACCAGATAACAGTTTTCCCTGAAAATGAAAATATTTTCATGCTTGGACCTGTTCAAATTGCCAAGTATTGAATAGATATTATAAGTAAGAGCATTGTTTTGCTAGCTATATAAAAAAGCATTCAGGCATAATGAGCAATTATCAATATTACCAGATCTTATTTCCAAATTGGCGCTAATCATTGTTGCTATTATGTGAAGATAGAAATGATTCCATTTAAACTAAAGTTGTTCACTGATAATCTTTTCAATAGTCTTTGCATATTGTATTATAAACAATAATGATGATGCTAATAAAAAGTTTCTCTGCTGGGCTTTTTATACAGTAATAAATAATAGTTAGCTTTTTAGTACTTACTATGTGCTAGGTGCTGTGCATATTTTGTAAGCTTTATTTTATGAAATCATCACAACTATGTGCGTCAAGTAACAGTATTACCTTCATTTTTTAAATAAGGAAATTGGGGCTTAAGAAAGCTAAATAATTTTTACAAGGACCCATAGCTAGTGTATAGTAAAGCTAGAACTAATATGGTGATTGGTCTGAGTACAAAACCCATGTTCCTAAAATTACACTTTACTGCCTGCCAGGACACATTTCCCCAGAATGCTGAGACCCAAACTAATAAAGTTAATACATGATAGATGTGATAATGCATGTAAAAAAGTCATACTAAAAGAAAATCTTTCAATCCAAATGCAAAAACAAATCTTGCCTATAACATATTAAGTAGCCTAAACACATTTTTAAAATGAATCAAATGAAGAGGAATGACAATTTGAAACATAGGAAAGCAGGAGTCAGAGGGTGCAAATTGAAATTGACATTAAAACCCATACAATGTAGAGGGTGTTCTAACCAATGGATGGTAACATTCTGGTCCTCTGCTCAGATCTGTCCCTATACTGGAGACAGAGGCATCAGGCTATAGAAATCCATGACAAAATTCTATGAAAATCTTCTGACCTATTCTAGTTGTCCTCAGTACAGGATCATCTATTGTTTCCTGATAATATTTGGACTTCAGTTTAACTTAAAGATATGGAGAGAACACCCTCATCATCAACTTAAGTGTTGCAGTCTGCTTGAGAGTTATGCTTATAGTTGTAAACAAATAAATCACCATTCAGTTTTAAACATTGATCCCTTTTGAATTAAACTAACATAAGCTAGTCTGTGATAAACTGGAAATGTTTGGGCACCTGATCAAATTGAGCATCTGATCTACAGAGGTGAGAAGCATATCCTGGATATAGTATCCCCACAAAGATATATCCGTCCCAGGCAACAACTTTATGTCATGATTCATGCAGCCACAGGTTCACCTACTTGACTTAGACTAATCAAGATAATCATTATAATTTTAGAGAGAATCAGATATATAGTGCTATTTATAATGTTTCATTATCTGAAAGGCCTACAAATAGTTAAAATTACAAATCATAGCATTTTTTTTTAAAGTTTGGTTATATGCTAGAATAACTATCAGTATTCCACAAAAGCAATACTCCTTTCTGATGTTCTACTTTGAGTAGTGACCCTCTATAACTAATAAGAATTAGCAATTAACTTTAAATGGCTGTAATAGAATGCTATTGCTTTTGATTCACCAATTTAGGATATCAATGTTAACATTTCTAGTGGCAAGCTTAGTGTGTTTTACTTCCCAGGTGAGTTATTTCCTGCTCTACCCCTGTGGTCTTGCTTCTGTTGTTTTCCTCTCAATAGTCTTTGTCAAAGAGCTAAAAATATTATATTACCCTTCTGAGATTGCATTCTAAGTTGGCAGGAAAATTAGGATGCAGTCATGTGTTCCTATCCCTGCTCTTATAGTGTGTCAATAGACTAAATAAACCCAAGAGTTATCACCCATTTGGTATCAATTCAGACAACACTACAAATGGTCCTTTGGGTAAGTGTTATGATAAAAGCATAAGAAATGACTTTTATGTTTATGTATGTCACAGTTTAATGATGCTACTGCAAGCAACCTTTCTTTTATTAATAAATACCATGGATCTTCAAATCACAAAATTATCTAGAAAAAATTAAGAGTTTTTTTTTTTTTTCTTTTCTATAATCATTTAGAAAATAATGATTCAATTCAATTCTATTCTATTCATTTCTACTCATGATTATCCTTAAGTTATCCAAAATTATCTTTTCTGTTAAACAAAATAAAGTGCTTATGTATCTTGATTCTTCTCTGTATAAATCAATATTTGGCATGTTTTTCTTCCTATCACCACCCCACATCTTCCTTTGCCTCCTCTTAGTTTTGTCTGATTTTATGAGTATGGTTGCTTTATCTATGCACCTTTAATAATCATTTTTGGTTTTCACATTCAGATTTTATCAGTGGCAATTCTCGTTTACCTATGTAAATAAAAAGCTGTTTCCTCCACATTCTCACAATAGGCTGCTTGACAATCCAGTCACTGCCCTACTTTCCAGTGCTAGATGTTTGTCTTGTAATGTGTTTTCATAATATTTTTTAGTGGAAGGATGGACAGGAGAAGAGGGGAGTGTGTTAGTATTAAATATACATATTTTACAAGAGAAAAGTAGTAGGTAAAATCAGTAAGCGTCTGCCTCCAATGTGGGAGACCCGGGTTCGATCCCTGGGTCGGGAAGATCCCCTGGAGAAGGAAACTTTCTCTTTAGAACAGACTTGTAGACACAGTGGGGGATGGAGAGGGTGGGACTTGAGTACCATATTACTCTCTGTGAAATAGCTAGCTAGTGGGAAGTTGCTGTAGAGCACAGGGAACTTGCCCCAGTGCTCTGTGACAACCTACAGGAGTGGGTTGGTTTTGGGGGGTAGGGGGGTAGTTCAAAAGGGAGGAGACACATGTGTACTTATGGTTGATTTACATTGTAAGGTTGAAACCAGCACAACATTGTAAAGCAATCATTCTCTAATTTTCAAAAGAAACAAACAAACAAAAACTTCCTCTTTAATAGTGTTTTCTTTGTTACGTGCTTTCGTGTTTATTACTCATTTGCATTTGACAACAGTCCTAAGAAGCGGGAAAAGGAACATTATTCTTATTTTATTAAAGATTAGCTATAAAATATCTAAACAAACCACATCATTGTATAGACAATAAAGCTGACATTCAGCTTTATAAGATGAAAGGGATTCAGGCAAGGTGAGAGAGGAGCTCACACAAGGCCACATGGCAGGTTAGGGAAGTGCTGGTTTTACACCAGATCCTTGCCTCCCTTTTTATACCACAGGAAGAGCCCTGGGAGGGTGCACTCTGTGTAAACCATAACCTAGGGACCCAATGATGTGCAAGGATTTCTGCACCATTAAGAAACTCCATCTTGCATTTGGGAGAATAGTTCAGCTACCAGTCAAGTGGGCTTCTCAGAGAATCCCACTGACTGTCTGGGTTGCTGAATGCAAGTTTACACATTCTCCAGAGAGGCAAGATGGGGTGCTGAGGCTTCTCTAATTCTGGTCATTCTTCTCGGCTTTGAGTAGGTGTGATCTTTGTAATGCAAAATTGGTATCATTCTATTTTTTTTTTTTCATCTAATTTCATTTTAGTTTATCAGTAGTAAAATCCCTGCTGGCATGTCATTTAATTTTCTCCCTGTGCTAATGATGATTCTGAAGCCTTTTACAGAAATGATTATATGGTAATACCAAATCTGATGGTAGATTCAAGCCATTATTTATAGTAATAGGATCATGATGAACCTCCCTGCGGTACTGCTGCTTCTAATACTGTTGGGGGGCAGGGCGGGAATCAGCTGAGCTTCATCTCACATTATTAGAAGATCATCACCAGGGACTTCTCACAGGGAAAGGCCCTTTTCTGGCTCTGATGCTGGGCCTCTGGGCAAAATTATGGGTTGCAAATACCATGGTCCTATGGGTGAAGCTAGGTTGGCTGGCCACACATGCCCATGGGACAGCTCATGAAAAGGATGGGATTAGAGAAAGGGGAGACCACTGACTACCTGTCCCTTTCCGTGCCCCCTCCCACTTCTGTGTATAGACCCTCATGGTGCAATTTAACGTGTGGGGCCAGTGGGGTTCACGGGAGGGTCATTCTGGGCACCTGTCTTTCAACACTAGTTCCTCTGTCCATGGTACTAATGTGAGCTTCACTAAATCAGCCACTGGAACAGAATAAATGAGATGCTGTGCTTGCCTAGAGACCAGGGACCAATGAGTGCTTCTAAGCATCATGGACTGGAATAGATGACTCTGTGGGTGAGGGGTGGGGAAGAAATGCTCTGTGTTTAGTGAAAACCCAGGGAAAAAAAGGAGGTATCATCCCAAATTAGACCACCTGGAGATCTGTCTCTTATACACATCTAGATGTGTATAAGAGACAGGCCTATAACATATTAAGTAGCCTAAACACATTTTTAAAATGAATCAAATGAAGAGGAATGACAATTTGAAACATAGGAAAGCAGGAGTCAGAGGGTGGAAATTGAAATTGACATTAAAACCCATACAATGTAGAGGGTGTTCTAACCAATGGATGGTAACATTCTGGTCCTCTGCTCAGATCTGTCCCTATACTGGAGACAGAGGCATCAGGCTATAGAAATCCATGACAAAATTCTATGAAAATCTTCTGACCTATTCTAGTTGTCCTCAGTACAGGATCATCTATTGTTTCCTGATAATATTTGGACTTCAGTTTAACTTAAAGATATGGAGAGAACACCCTCATCATCAACTTAAGTGTTGCAGTCTGCTTGAGAGTTATGCTTATAGTTGTAAACAAATAAATCACCATTCAGTTTTAAACATTGATCCCTTTTGAATTAAACTAACATAAGCTAGTCTGTGATAAACTGGAAATGTTTGGGCACCTGATCAAATTGAGCATCTGATCTACAGAGGTGAGAAGCATATCCTGGATATAGTATCCCCACAAAGATATATCCGTCCCAGGCAACAACTTTATGTCATGATTCATGCAGCCACAGGTTCACCTACTTGACTTAGACTAATCAAGATAATCATTATAATTTTAGAGAGAATCAGATATATAGTGCTATTTATAATGTTTCATTATCTGAAAGGCCTACAAATAGTTAAAATTACAAATCATAGCATTTTTTTTTAAAGTTTGGTTATATGCTAGAATAACTATCAGTATTCCACAAAAGCAATACTCCTTTCTGATGTTCTACTTTGAGTAGTGACCCTCTATAACTAATAAGAATTAGCAATTAACTTTAAATGGCTGTAATAGAATGCTATTGCTTTTGATTCACCAATTTAGGATATCAATGTTAACATTTCTAGTGGCAAGCTTAGTGTGTTTTACTTCCCAGGTGAGTTATTTCCTGCTCTACCCCTGTGGTCTTGCTTCTGTTGTTTTCCTCTCAATAGTCTTTGTCAAAGAGCTAAAAATATTATATTACCCTTCTGAGATTGCATTCTAAGTTGGCAGGAAAATTAGGATGCAGTCATGTGTTCCTATCCCTGCTCTTATAGTGTGTCAATAGACTAAATAAACCCAAGAGTTATCACCCATTTGGTATCAATTCAGACAACACTACAAATGGTCCTTTGGGTAAGTGTTATGATAAAAGCATAAGAAATGACTTTTATGTTTATGTATGTCACAGTTTAATGATGCTACTGCAAGCAACCTTTCTTTTATTAATAAATACCATGAATCTTCAAATCACAAAATTATCTAGAAAAAATTAAGAGTTTTTTTTTTTTTTCAATCTGTATCATACCTTGGAAGTTAGAAACTCCAGTGTTCTTCTACCTGGTCTATATAAAAGAAATGAAGGTAACATCCTTCTATTAACTCTAAGTTTTCTACTCAGTCCTCGATTTCCTGTGCTCTGGATTCTATACTCACTATCATAGCTGATGTTGCAAAACTTCTTAATTGTAAGCTCCATGGGAGATTTTTTAACCCTTACTTTTCTGGGCCTCTCTACCATATTTTGATAACAATAATAATTCTCTATTTCCTGAAATCCTTCACTCTTGATCCCCAGGACCCCAAATGCCTTCAGTTAACTTAGTATATGTTTAACCATTCTTTTTCTTTTGTGGCTTCCTATTCTTGCATTTTCTCAGTAAATACTGATGTTTCCCAGAGTCCATATAATTCTTCTCATCTTCTCACTTTATACCTTTCTTCAGGTGATCAAATTCAACATAAGTTCTTAAATATTACCTACATACACATAACTCCTACATCTATCTTTCTAGCCTATATCATTCATTCAGGCTTAAGACTTGTACTAAATTGTATGCTAAATGTCTTATAGAAACTGTCATACCACAACTGGACTCATTTCTAAATCCTGTTTCACTTCCTCTTCTCCCTCTGTATTTATTTGGTATGTATTATCATTATTTACTCAGTCACCAAAACCAGACATTTTAAAGCCATCTGTACTCCCCCCTCTCCTTCCTTCCTCCTTTATCCAATTGGTGGTTATATCCTCCTTAATATTCCTTGAGTTTGTCATCACTTTAATATCCATACTATCATTTGTTGTTGTTGTTTAGTCACTAAGTCATGTCTGACTCTTTTGCAACCCCATGGAGTATAGCCCACCGGGCTTTTCTGTGCATGAGATTTCCCAGACAAGAATACTGGAGTGGGTTGCCATTTCCTTCTCCAGGGCATCTTCCTGACCAAGGGGTCGAACTTGCCTCTCTTGCTTGGCAGAAGATTCTTTACCATTGAGACATTACCCAAAGCAGCTGTCATCATTTGCCTAGACTGGTGCAACATCTTCCTAACTGTTCTCCCAACCTGTTACACATTCCCCTTTAAATTTATCTTCTAAAAATCTTCCAGGCCAATGAGGATGAGATGGTTGGATGGCATCACTGACTCAATGAACATGAGTTTGGGTAAACTCTGAAGTTGGTGATGGACAGGGAGGCCTGGTGTGCTGCGGTTCATGGGGTCACAAAGAGTCAGACACGACTGAGTGACTGGACTAAACTGAACTTAAAGCATCTGCCTGGAATGCTGGAGACCCAGGTTCGATCCCTGAGTCGGGAAGATCCCCTGGAGAAGGAAATGGCAACCCACTCCAGTACTCTTGCCTGGAGAATCCCTTGGAGGGAGGAGCCTGGTAGGCTACAGTCCATGGGGTCACAAACAGTTGGACACAACTGAGCGGCTTCAATTCACTTCACTTCACTTCCTGTGGCTCAGAAGGTAAAGAATCTGTGTTCAATGCAGGAGACCTGGGTTTGATCTCTGGGTCAGGAAGATCCCCTGGAGAAAGGAATGGCAACTCACTTCAGTATTCTTGCCTGGAGAATTCCATGGACAGAGGAGACTGGTGGGCTACAAAGAGTCGGCACAAATGAGCAAGTAACATACATATATACACCATGTTTAAAAATAATTAAATGCTCATATTTCCTATATAATAATGCCCAAATTCCTTATATGTTGTTTAAGCCTTGCCAGTCTCATTTTTCTTCCATTCCCCTAATTCCTGTTTTTCTCTCTCGCTCTTTCTTTCTCTTTCTCTCTCTCTTTTTTTTTTTTTTGGACCAAGTCTGAAAGGCATTTGTGAACCTGGTTCCTGACCAGGGATCAAACCTGTGCCCCCTGCAATGAAAGTGCAAAGTCTTAACCACTGGACCACTGGAATACCCCCTTGCTCTTTCTCTTATATTTCCCTTGTTTCTGCTGTCTTCTCCGCCTAGTTCCAAATACTCTTCATCTAGCTAACTTCTAATCATATTTAATATTCAAAATAAGTATTACCTTGATTTTTTTTTTGGACCAAGTCTGAAAGGCATTTGCGAACCTGGTTCCTGACCAGGGATCAAACCTGTGCCCCCTGCAATGAAAGTGCAAAGTCTTAACCAGTGGACCACTGGAATACCCCCTTGCTCTTTCTCTTATATTTCCCTTGTTTCTGCTGTCTTCTCCTCCTAGTTCCAAATACTCTTCATCTAGCTAACTTCTAATCATATTTAATATTCAAAATAAGTATTACCTTGTCCAGAAAGCATTTCCTAAAATCCCCACATCAGGCTTTTATGGACTATCCTATGAATTATTCTGTTTTATTCATTTTCATGTCTCCAGCATCTAGCACATGACTTGTTACACAATGCATAACTATAGAATGAAGGAATTCCAAAGGGCAAGCCCTAGTTGTTAAATATGGAGATACAATGAACAGTTCTAAACTCATCTTTTCCCTTACAGTGTCTAACCTTTGGCTTCTGTCTTTTTCAGACTAAAGCAGCTACTTTTCAACACTATTTAATACTCATACTCTACTCTTGAAGCTTTGTTCCTCAATCATCCCAATTAATTATATTTAGTATTTCCCCAGTTCAAGCCCATCTTCTAGATATGGGGATACATTTTTAATTTTTTAAACAAAGTGTTGTATTTTTTATGTTTGATTTCCACCATGATTATACTTTTCATTTTCTTGACTTTTTGGCTACAGTAGCATGCTAAATTGGTGTCTTCAAGACATTCATGCATTCAGCAAATAGTTAATGTGTCTTTTTTTTTTTTTTTTGGCTAGGAGCTGATGATTCAGCACAACAGACAATAATAACTAAAACCAAAGTCTGTATTCTCATGGAGCTTGCATCTTGTTTTGGGGTTGGGACAAGTTGACATAGACAACAAACAAATAAGCAATAAATGAAACATGAATGGCAAGTGCTATAAAGAAAATAAAACAGGTGAATGTGACAAAGTGTCCTTGGATGTGTGAGTGGCTACCTTAGACAGATTCTCAGCTGCATTCCATAGAGGTAACTGATAAACTGGGAATCCATTAGCTTATGAGTATAATTTGGATTGGGCTTCCTTGATGGCTCAGATGGTAGTCTGCCTGCAGTGCAGGAGCTACAGGAGACTCGGGTTTGATCCCTGGGTCAGAAAAGATCTCCTTGAGGAGGGCATGGCAATCCATTCAAGTATTCGTGCCTGGAGAATCCCATGGACAGAGGAGCCTGGTGGGCTACAGCCTATATGGTTGCAAAGAGTCAGACACGTCTGAAATGACAGCACGGCACTGCACATAATTTGGATTATTAGCCTCGTGCTGTGTACCATCTGAACTTTCACACACCACTTTCCTGCCCACTCTCCTTTAAAAGTCATGTGTGACACATCTAATTCGTTTCAGTCAGAGAAATGTTAAAAAGTGGTCTTTCAGAGTCCCTGGTTGAATTCTGTAATTTTCACATTACAGAAAGTTAACATGATCTCACAGAAAATGCCTTTTCCTTGTTTTACAACCTTCAACTTAGCATTTCACTAACCTAGAAGATTATGATGTTAACTGACAACTTGACAGATGTACTATGGACTCATTCTTCCACAGAGTTTTATTTAACACACATTTGGAACCAGCATATTATGAATTCACGAAAGATAAGATTGAATCAGAGCATGCATACCTGTAAGACATCGCAGTTGCCACTTGTCTATCTAGAGAAGTACACACCTAGCATCAGTGTGTCTTTGTAGCTCTCTTCTGTTCATGTTCTCGGTAACTCCCTTTGAAGTGATAAAACTTTTGTTTCTTTGTGAAAAATACCCCAAATATCCAATGGCCGGTGTTGGTGATAGAAATGAAGAAAAAGAGAAAATGAGAAGCTCTAAGAGTGATGGATCTGAGCCAGCAAAGTACAACTTTTATATGGGAAATTACAATGATTATAATGGTATTTGGGGCTTCCCTGGTGGCTCAGAGGTTAAAGCATCTGCCTCCAATGCGGGAGACCCAGGTTCAATCCTTGGGTCGGGAAGATCCCCTGGAGAAGGAAATGGTCACCCACTCCAGTATTCTTGCCTGAAGAATCCCATGGACGAAGAAGCCTGATAGGCTACAGTCCACAGGGTCGCAAAGAGTCGGACACGACTTGGCGACTTCACCTTCACCTTCATAGTGGTATTTGCAATATTGATGATTTCCAAAAGTCTCTTGATATGTCCTTTGTTAACACTGAGTCTGCAGAAGTATTTTTCTAAAATTGCCTTATTGTAAGAATCACCTGGGTTGCATTATATTAGGCACCCCCTCCTGATTATCATCCAGGAGGTAAGTTGAGGGCAAGAAATCTGTATTTTTAACAATCATACCAGATAAATATAATGACCTGACAGGACTGGGAAACACTGATCTATATTACTTTCCTCATAGGATAAAGATTACATGAAAACAGAAAAAGTTCTCACAAATATAGGTACTTGATAAATGTCTTTATCCCTTTCCCTTTCTTCCTTATTTTTATGGCCCCTTTACAAAACTGTGATATTCAAGAATGTTTGTATATCTCATTTCTGGAGCTCTGCTTCTGATGCAAAAGGAAAATCAAGTTCTTGCATATTATTGTGGTCTTCTCCCAGAATTTTGCCATACTTAAAAGTATTTTTTAAAAAGTATTGTCTTAATACTTTACTCACCCAAGTGCCATATTACCTATCGTGACAAACATTCCTGTTAGCTGAATTCTAGTCAAGTGTTTTGTTTAGGCCATTCAACAGTATTATTTTATATTTATTATGTTTTCCATTTAAGTGGCCTTCAAGTCTCAATATTTTTCTTAGAGTAATGATAATTTTAGCCAATTTGTTATCCCTTAGAAAGAATAGCTTGGTATTACTATAACAATATTTTAATCAGAACAATCACAGAACTAATTAGGGGCAGAAGTAAAGATGGAAAAAATGTATTAATTATCAGTCCAATACTCTTACCACCACACTACACTATCTTTCAGCAACTATAAATGTTTGTTTCAGAACAATAAATAAATTGCTAGCCATTATTTATTCTACAACATCTTTATTATGCTGAATCTATAAACCAGTTGTACTCAAAATGAATAATATTTAGAGTAAATGTTAATTTAATTCTTAAATTATCAAATAGAATTAGCAGTGCTGTTATTCATTTCTAAACTTTTTACCCTTTTACATAGCAGACCCAGATATGTCATGTTTACCTGTGAGAAGGAAAAACATTCTAAAATGCATTCATTTCTGTTGACCTGAGTTTCTCAGGAACATAATTAGGGAAACTTGCAGTAACACAGAGATTTTTATATATGGTACATCACCAAGTTTATGGGCTATTTGTAAGTTATCTTTGCACTTCCTGCATATCATTACTTTCCCACACATATGTCCTATTTTCTCAAACTAGATGACCAGCTCCTTAAGAGCAGAAATTGCATGGTAAACGTTTGCTTTTAATCCAGAGCCTAGTAAATTGTCATTAAGTGCATGCTATTTCATTGATCATCTTCTCAGAATATTATAAGGCACAAATGGACATGCTATGAGCATCTAACTGGTCTAAACCCATTCCTAAAACTGGGTGAGTGAGTAAACCATAATTCATGCAAACCAGCAGCCCTCAAGTTGAATCTAATTTGCTTCTACTAATTGTCACTAAATTTTTTAAAGAAACAACTTCAATAGTCTCACATCCACACCTTTCTGACATTTGCTATCTGCCTATCATGTCAGTCACTAATGCCATCCTCTTCATGAAAATTTCTAGAGATAAAGAATTTAAATATATAAATCATCAGCCAGATGATCAAGAAAGTTTGCTCAGTAACCAACTGAAACTTCCCACTCATGATTTTTTTTTCCATTTCATAGTAATCAGACACTAGACAAAAACCTTTCACACTGTAAATCTTATATGGGAAAACTGGTGACCAAGTCATCCCTTAGCCATCCATTCTCCAGAAGTATGCCTAATTCACTTCACTAATCTCCATAAATCTATTTTCTGTATCTTTCATTCTATCTCCCTGCCTCTAATCTTGCCCTTTTTAATCCCTACCACCACCAATGATTTGAACTAAATGTAAACAGAATCATGTTAATTTCCTACCTTAAACCCTTGCCCAGCTTCCCATTGACACTGAGAATTCAACTTCTATCAAATTATTTCACATAAACTCTAGCTACTTCCTTTTTTTACGTTCTATTCTCCAGCAACTCTATTCTTGTGTTTTCCCACTGTTCAAGATGTCCTCCCTACATACAATATCCTCCCAAGCTGTTTCCACCACTTTCTTATTCATCTTTTAAGGTTCCAGATTTCCACTGTTATTCTCATTCTCCATTGATTGCCACAGTGAGGTGTGTCTACTTGAGGGAGTACAAAAGATGATGCTTTGGAGTATGGAAAATATTAGAATACTTAATATTAGGATACACATATATATTCTTAACTCATCTTTCTAATATTGACATTTTGGTGATATCTGTAATAAATGTATTTATAAAATATACACATATACAGCTAAACTGATATACCCATATATTCCATGATATACATGCATAGAAGCCAAACTTTTATTGATGAAATACATTGCCAATAAAATTTGGAATGTATTGTTTTTCTCTTTTCACTTTTCATGATTCTCTAAATGATAGTATTCACTTCTGTAGCATCAGTTAACATATAAATACAGGTGACTCTAAATTTTGAGCCCAAACTACCGTCCTGAACTTCCCATTTAAAGTTCCAACCAGTTTGTTCTGGACTTATCTCAAAGGCTATCTAAGTTTGAACCAATTCTTTGTTCTTATTTATTTCTGATGCTGAAGCTGAAGCTCCAGTATTTTGGCCACCTAATTCGAAGAGCCAACTCATTGGAAAAGACCCTGATGCTGGGAAAGATTGAGGGCAGGAGGAGGAGAAGGGGCAACAGAGGATGAAATGGTTGGATGGCATCACCCACTCAATGGATATGAGTTTGAGCAAACTCCAAGGGATAAGTGAAGGACAGGGAAGCCTGGCGTGCTGTAATCTACGGGGTTACAGTCAGACACAACTGAGCGACCTGAATAGCAATTTCCTCAAACTGTTTTTCCACATAGGTTTCCTACTTTTGTTATATACAGTTTTCTAAAATAGAATGCCGTCTATTTCCTAGAAGCCTTTTTCACGCTTTATTTCTTCCAAATGCATTTCTTATTCCATATGCCTATAGCCATGCCTTTATTTGAAGCCCTCAGATGATTACACCTAAAATGTTGCAAATCTCCTAATAATAGTTTCCCTACCTCCTGTTTCATTTCCCTTCAATTCTTTTTTCAGTCTACTATCTGTCAAAGGATTCATATAAATTGCAAATGAGACTACATCACTTTTCTGAGCTTCCCAGGTGGTCTGGTGGTTAAGACTCTACACTTCCACTGCAGGGGGTATGGGTGCCCTCCCTGATCATGGAAGTAGGATCCCACATGGTATATGAATGGTAAAAAAAAAAAAAGATTATGTCACTTTTCCTTTTTAAAACTTTGTTAGTCACCACCAATGTCAGGATATAATGCATGATCTCTTAGCATAGCCTGGTAGACACAAAAGGGCCTTAATGTTGTCCAGAGTCATTTTCTGAACCTCCCACAAAATACAGACAGTGACTTGCTGTTTTCCAAGTGCACCATGCTCTGATTGCTCAGTGCTCTGGCAAGACTCAATTCAAATGGTCAATTCAATTTAAATCCAAATTCCTCCTCTAGGCATCCTTTGCTGATAACAATTTGTTCCAAGATTGATTATGTCCGTCTGTTGTTCACAAAAAAATAGCTATTTAATCATTAATTAATGGTTAATCTTGTTGATCTCAAAGAGTAAATAATCTGCCTGTAATGTGGGAGACTCTGGTTCGATCCCTGGGTTGGGAAGATCCCCTGGAGGAGGAAATGGCAACTCATTCCAGTATTCTTGCCTGGAGAATCCCATGGACAGAAGAATTTGTCAGGCTACAAACCATGGGATTGCAAAGAATCAGACACAAGTGAACAATTAACACTTTCAGTTTCTTGTTAATCTTGTTGATCTTCTTAGGTGCTTCCAAACTCCACATGCAGTTTTATTGTGTGTAGAGTGTGAGTTTTTCTTGTTGTTCAGTCACTAAGGTGTCTCTGACTCTTTGCAACTCCATGGACTGTATCGTGCCAGGCTTCCCCATCCTTCACTGTCTCCTGAAGTTTGCTCAAACTCATGTCCATTATGTGGGTAATGCCATCCAACCATCTCATCCTCTGTCATCCCCTTCTCCTCCTGCATTCAATCTCTCCCAGCATCAGGTTCTTTTCCAATGAGTCTGCTCTTTGCATCAGGTGGCCAAAGTATTGGAGCATCAGCTTTAGCATCAGTCTTTCCAATGAATATTCAGGGTTGATTTCCTTCAGGATTGACTGGTTTGATCTCCTTGCAGTCCAAGGGACTCTCTAGAGTCTTCTCCAGCACCACTTCAGTTGAAAAGCATCAGTTGTTTGGCACTCACCCTTCTTTATGGACCAACTCTCACATCCATACATGACTACTGGAAAAACCATAGCTTTGACTAGGACCTTTGTCAGCAAAGTGATGTCTCCACTTTTTAACCCACTATCTAGGTTTGTCATAGCCTTCCTTCCAAAGAACAAGTGTCTTTTAATTTCATGGCTGCAGTCACTGTCCACAGTGATTTTGGAGTCCAAGAAAATAAAATCTGTCACTGTTTCTACTTTCTCCTCACCTATTTGCCATGAAGTGATATTTCTGAATGAGTGAATGGTCTCAAGCTATTTTCTGAAAAATCTCCAAGTTATCCATGTATCATTAGACATTCAAAGGAAAAAGTTTATAAGATCTGAACCGGTTCAGAAAAATGATGGAAAGATTATTTACTTCCTTTTGTGTAAATAGATTCTGTGAGATTTAGAGCTATAAGGAAACAAAAGCAATCTATTAGACTCATTTTAATTGTACTGGGTTCGGGATACTAAGACTCTGTATTTACATACTTGTCTAAGGTATGTAGGTAATAAGCAGCAGAGCTGGAAATGAAAACAACCTCTTCTGTCTCTCTTTTCAGTGTGTTTTTTCTCCCAACAAGAGAAGTTCTTAACCCTTTTTGTGCCATAGTCCTCTTCGACAATCTGGTGAAGTTTATGAGCCTCCTCTCAAAATAATACTTTTAAATAAATGAAATGCATAGGATCACAAAGAAACTAAATATACTGAAATAAACTATCAAACTATTTAAAAATTTCAATATAGTAAAATAAATGTTCATTAAAGCATTGTAAGTAACAAGATCTATTGGCAGGTTTAATAGCTTTCCTAACTGTGAAGTCATGATGAACATGAATGATATTTTGAGATATCTACAAAAACCATATGTGATTTCTATTGATGAAAAAGTCACATGCACAGCTAATATGACTTTTTTTTCACCTACGTTGATAATTGAAGAAAAATTTAGATTTAAGTAACACAGTAGTGGAAATAAAGAAATAATAATTTCCCCATAAAAATTCATGAACACCAGATACTTTAACCTACACAGGTAATAAAATTGTATAAAAGTAGACACATACACACACGCATGCATGCACATGCAAATGACTATAAGACTGAGGAAATCTGAATAAGGTCAGTAGATTGTATAAATGTTAATATCCTGGCTATGATATTGTCCTATAGCTTTGTAAGATATTATCATTGGGAGAAATTGGATAAAGGGTACACAAGACCTCTCTATATCTTAAAATTTCATTTGAATCTATACCTTAATAAAAATTCCAGTTAAAAAATCCATACTCTAGGTTAAGAATCTATGAGGGAGAAAAATTTGCCACCCCAGAATATTTGGCATATTAATTATTTTAAGCTGGTTATTTTCTATGAAACAGCAGGCAAAGGAAAAGCTCTGAAAACCAAGTAGGAGTTACCTTTTTGTAAGAAATATTTACATTTATAAGGGTAAGGGAAATCTCCATTTGTAAGAGTGTCTCCCTCCCTGTACCAGGAAGAGGAAGATAAATAAATCTCTAGAAACTCATTAATGAAGTGAAGGCAATGACTTAGATCTGTAACAACTTTACCCTTATTTTCTGTGATGTTCCTAGTAACCTCTCATAATTGACTCTCACCATCCTCAGTATCCTCTTTTTCTTTAGCTAAATATGGTATTTAAGTGAGGGCTTAAGTCATTTTGCACTCAGGTTTCCTGGGTCTCTCTCATGTATACATGTTATTAAACTTTTTTTTTGAAGATATATCTTTATTTTTTTAATATAAATTTATTTATTTTAATTGGAGGTTAATTACTGTAACAAACACATGAAAAGATGCTCAACATCACTCATTATCAGAGAAATGTTATTAAACTTTTGTTTGATTTTCTCCTGTTAATCTGTCTCATGTCAATTTAATTCTAGACCAGTCATAAGAACCTAGAAGGGTAAAGGAAAATTTCTTCCTCCCCAACAAACATTCCTAATATCAAAATCTTGATGTAGTGTTTTCCAAAGTGTTCTTGAAGATGTGTTCCAAGGCATTTGAAAGGTACTGAGAAGTCAGAAATATTTTTTTAAAAAGCTCTAACTCAGACTTGTCCAAGACTACTTGCCCCTCAAAGCCTTATTTTTGTGGACTACTTACTAATGTCTCAAACAGACTTGCATTCCGGACTTCACTTTGAAAGAGCTGCCTTGTTCATCATAGGATCATGTCAGCTCTTATCACAAGAGCCAGAGAAAAGCATTCAAGAAAGCATTTGAATAAGGATATTGCATCAGACAGTTACCACTTTCCTTTCATCATTGTTTTTGAGCAACACAATTTGCTTTAGGGTGGTGTCTGTTTAGAATGATAAGGCAACCAGGTGGAAGGGCTATGTGGGTGTACTGTAATACTTTCACACTCATCATTTTCCTTTGCAATTCAGTGAGCTGGTCTGAATTGAAAACAAATCTGTCAGCAACCAAAGCAAAAGAAAAACTAAAAATGTTCTGAGGAAAAGAAGAATCAATTTAAGGGAACATAGCGCTATATACATATTTATTTATTTATTTATTTATATAGAGAGATATACACTCACAATGTTCACCATGAGATACGTACAGAAAACTCTTCATAAATTTATGCACATAAACTCACATTTAAAGAAATTTAGGCATTTACCTGCTCTTCTGAATATTCTTAGAGAAGGAACTTCTAGGTTGAGTTTTGTTCAGCATATCAACCCTTTTGAATCTTTTTCAAGATTTCTGAGGCAATACTTATGATTGTAACGAGCTTGGAAACATGTAAGGGGGATTCCAATCACAACTATGCTACTCATTATGTGACCGTAAACAAGTCATTTTACCTCCCTTGGACTTCTATATGTGGTTTGCTGCCTATATTTATACTGAAAGAGAGTAAAGTTTAGGCCAACTGCTCTCAAAGGAATCTTAGTTATACAGAATTGTATAACTAAAGGAATTGTTATGTTTGAGCTGCTCAAATTGAAAGTATAACTGCTAGCATTTAATAACTTTTTTGTGTGTTTTACTTATGTTATTTATTTGGATCTTCACTAAAACCCTAAGGGTAACTATTACTATTATCTATGTTTTATGCCAGGAGAAATATCAATAACCTCAGATATGCAGATGACACCACCTTTATAGCAGAAAGTGAAGAGGAGCTAAAAAGCCTCTTAATGAAAGTGAAAGAGGAGAGCGAAAAAGTTAGCTTAAAGCTCAAATTCAGAAAATGAAGATCGTGGCATCTGTTCCCATCACTTCATGGGAAATAGATGGGGAAACAGTGGAAACAGTGTCAGACTTTATTTTTGGGGGCTCCAAAATCACTGCAGATGGTGACTGCAGCCATGAAATTAAAAGACGCTTACTCCTTGGAAGAAAAGTTATGACCAGCGTAGATAGCATATTCAAAAGCAGAGACATTACTTTGCCGACTAAGGTCTGCCTAGTCAAGACTATGGTTTTTCCTGTGGTCATGTATGGATGTGAGAGTTGGACTGTGAAGAAGGCTGAGTGCCGAAGAATTGATGCTTTTGAACTGTGGTGTTGGAGAAGACTCTTGAGAGTCCCTTGGACTGCAAGGAGATCCAAACATTCCATTCTGAAGGAGATCAACCAGAACTTACTCCTTGGAAGAAAAGTTATGACCAACCTGGATAGTATATTCAAAAGCAGAGACATTACTTTGCCGACTAAGGTCTGCCTAGTCAAGGCTATGGTTTTTCCTGTGGTCATGTATGGATGTGAAAGTTGGACTGTGAAGAAGGCTGAGTGCCGAAGAATTGATGCTTTTGAACTGTGGTGTTGGAGAAGACTCTTGAGAGTCCCTTGGACTGCAAGGAGATCCAAACATTCCATTCTGAAGGAGATCAACCCTGGGATTTCTTTGGCAGGAATGATGCTGAGGCTGAAACTCCAGTACTTTGGCCACCTCATGCGAAGAATTGACTCATTGGAAAAGACTCTGATGCTGGGAGGGATTGGGGGCAGGAGGAGAAGGGGATGACCAAGGATGAGATGGCTGGATGGCATCATGGACTCGATGGACATGAGTCTGAGTGAACTCCGGGAGATGGTGATGCACAGGGAGGCCTGGCATGCTGCGATTCATGGGGTTGCAAAGAGTTGGACACGACTCAGTGACTGAACTGAACTGATGTTTTATGAAAAAAACTGAGGCACAGAGAGGCCAAGTAACTTGCCCAGTTATACAGCTAACGAATGGAAAAGCAGGGATTTGAACCTAGGTTGTCTGACCTCAGGAACTCTGAGATTAACCGACGTGTTGAATTTGGGCAGAATTTGCCACCCTCAAAAATACCTCTTTGGTATAACGGGTATTTGACACAAAGGGAAATCTCCATTTGTGTGTCTCCTTCTCTGTAACAGGATGAGTGAAGTGAAGTCACTCAGTCGTGTCCGACTCTTTGCAACCCGTGGACTGTAGCCCTCCAGGCTCCTCTGTCCATGGGATTCTCCAGGCAAGAATACTGGAGTGGGTTGCCATTTCCTTCTCCATACAGGATGAGAGGGATGACTAAATCTCTAGAAACTCATATCAATGGAGAAGACAAAGACCTAAATCTGCATAACAATGATACCCTTGTTACTGTGCTTTTCCTGATAGCCTTCCATAATTGGTTCCNCCAGGCTCCTCTGTCCATGGGATTCTCCAGGCAAGAATACTGGAGTGGGTTGCCATTTCCTTCTCCATACAGGATGAGAGGGATGACTAAATCTCTAGAAACTCATATCAATGGAGAAGACAAAGACCTAAATCTGCATAACAATGATACCCTTGTTACTGTGCTTTTCCTGATAGCCTTCCATAATTGGTTCCCCTACACTCAACATCTTCTTTTGTCTTTAGCTGGAATTGGTATTTAAGTGACTTGGGTCATTTTGGAGTTACTCAGTTTTCCTAGGTATTTCCCATGTGTACAGGAAGTTTACATGCTAATAAACTTAAGTTTATTTTTCTCTTATTAATCTGTTTTTACAGAGGTAAGGGTGGGAGTATGAGCCAACAACATAGAAGGGTAGAAGAAAAAAAAATTTTTTTCTCTCCTACAGTATAAAAGAAACTGAAGAAATAAAAACTCCTGCTAAGAGAGAAGATGGAAACCAAAAAAAAAAAAAAAGAAAGAAAGAAAACAAAACCACTCTAACGGATCAATTTCAGTAGTTGCATATTCCATATGTATGTCAAGAACTTGAGTGGTATTACACAGATAGAACAATGTGAAGCACTTAGGAAGCTGTTTTGCTGTTTGAAAGCTATCCAGTAAAAGAAAGACACTAGTAAAGAATAAAGCTTCAGTGGCCTTAAATACTTATGAGAAGGAAAGTTAAAATTTTGCTAACTATAAGCAATAGGCCCTTATCTCATCGAATGAGGCCTTTAGGCTCACTCAGGCAGCAAACTCTTATCGCAGGCCTCCAGGCCGACCCCCTCAGGGACCCCCTAGAGAGGCTGTTTGCTTTTCCCTCAGGGACTTTCCAGGAGAGTGTTTTTCCGAGAATTAGAGAATTAGCTAACCGTTGAAATGTGGTAATGTGGTTTGATCAGCCGTTTCAACCTGATAAGCATACAGACCTATCCACGTAAAGGTCCAAACCTGCCCACCAATCGGGCGCTCCCCACCCTACCTGCACCTGTTTGTAACTCTTATGCTTAAATACTGCTCTGTAACCACTGTTCGAGGTTCATTCCTCCTCGGAGGTGACTGAACCCTGGCGCGCCGGCTTAATAAATCCTCTTGCTGTTTGCATCGAATCCGAGTCTTGGTGGTCTTTGGAGCGACGGGTCCCAGGAAAAGACAGTGAGGTCTAACACTTATTCCCTGGCCTGCACTTAAGAAAATAAATCAATGTGTTGTTGCAACAGCTTATGGATAAAATGTTTTTCTTTTTATGTATTATATTTGGAACATATAAAGTATGTGTCCTCCATAGATAACAATGCCAGCCTGTATGTACATAAGAAATCTTCAGTTCAGTTCAGTCACTCAGTCGTGTCCAACTCTTTGCGACCTCATGAATTGCAGCATGCCAGGCCTCCCTGTCCATCACCAACTCCCGGAGTTCACTCAGACTCACGTCCATCGAGTCCTTGATGCCATCCAGCCATCTCATCCTCGGTCTTCCCCTTCTCCTCCTGCCCCCAATCCCTCCCAGCATCAGAGTCTTTTCCAATGAGTCAACTCTTCGCATGAGGTGGCCAAAGTACTAGAGTTTCAGCTTTAGCATCATTCCTTCTAAAGAAATCCCAGGGCTGATCTCCTTCAGAATGGACTGGTTGGATCTCCTTGCAGACCAAGGGACTCTCAAGAGTCTTCTCCAACACCACAGTTCAAAAGCATCAATTCTTCGGCGCTCAGCCTTCTTCACAGTCCAACTCTCACATCCATACATGACCACTGGAAAAACCATAGCCTTGACTAGACGGACCTTAGTTGGCAAAGTAATGTCTCTGCTTTTCAATATACTATCTAGGTTGGTCACAACTTTTCTTCCAAGGAGTAAGCATCTTTTAATTTCATGGCTGCAGTCACCATCTGCAGTGATTTTGGAGCCCCCAAAAATAAAGTCTGACACTGTTTCCNTGGAAAAACCATAGCCTTGACTAGACGGACCTTAGTTGGCAAAGTAATGTCTCTGCTTTTGAATATACTATCTAGGTTGGTCATAACTTTTCTTCCAAGGAGTAAGCGTCTTTTAATTTCATGGCTGCAGTCACCATCTGCAGTGAGTGTGCTCCAAATCATGTGAATTGCTCAAAATATAAATGTAACTCAAGTGTATAAAAAGTTTTCAACCTTCCAGGATCACTCTTCATTTTGTGAGCCTAAGTGACCCATACCTGTATTCTGCGAACCGCAGAAGTCCAGTCACCCTTTCTAAGGGTGTATGAGGATATGCCTATGCCTGCTGGTGCCACCTCTTTCTCCTGGTGCTGCTCTGTCTTGGGCTCCTCTCATCACCGCTTCTTCTCTGCCTCTGCTTCTGCAAGAGCTGTCTGTGCTCTGGTTTGTTTCAAAACATAAACACATTTTCTTCCTTCATTGCCTAAGGCTGCTATTAGGGAGCAGGGGTGAACAGGTCACAGTGGTACTTTAGAAGTCCTTGTGAGATAATTGTAACCTAGACAAAGAAAGCCTGAGGAATATATTGGCCTTCACTGCTCCAAAAGCATCTCCCATCACCCACCTCCCATCTCCCTGGCCAGCCATCATCTTGCTAGTGAGTCAACTGCCACTCATCCAGGCTTTCTCTTTCTCTAGCCTCAGGCTCTTCACTTGAGAAGCGCAGGGAGGACTGTCTTAGTAGCTGGATAATGTCTCCTTAGGGGTGCCCCAGGCCGCCCAAGGGCTTGATTTTTGACATTGTTTGGTTTCTTATTGTCTTCCTCTTTTCATATGTGACCTCAGGCATATTCTTTGCAAATTAAAAAGCATGCCATAGTGTTTTCCCCAATTAAAAAAAAACAAAAACAAAAACAACCAAGTTTTCTCCAAAGATAAATCTGTCACACCACCTAGAATGTAGAGATAGCTATAGGCAGCTTTTACAGTTGCATTTTGTTTCATAATTAAGATGGCAGTGTTCCTGCCGGCAACCTGGGCATAGCAGGAGAGACAGTGCATGAAGCAACTTTGCAGCAAAATATTATGAGTGATGGGACAGGGGTGTGCAATGGCTGCTATAGGACCACACAGGTGGAAGCATTTAAGTTCCACCTGCTGCTTCCTGGAAGGCTTTGTAGACTGACTTGAGTTAGGAATTTTCCAGGAAGATAATGAGGAAAGTCACACAGGTGTTCAGAGGCCTGGTAGCTTGGAGGAACAATGAGTATTGGTGTGTTAGGAGCATGGGATGAAAGGATGGGCAGGGACTCCTTAGCATGCTCAGGATTGACAATTCTCCCTGTATCAGCCATGCCACTGTGAACTCTGTGCTTTCAAGGCGGCTGCGGCAGAGGATGCGCAGAAGATGAACAGGGGAGATGTCAGGTGGGGGCCAGGTGGGGGCCTTCTACTCATGAAGGCCCGAATTCCAGCAGGACATGGAGATCAGATATACGTGTGAGCATGCTTAGTCACTTCAGTCATGTCCGACTCTATGGACTGCAGCCTGTCAGGCTCCTCTGACCATGGGATTCTTGAGGCAAGCATTCTTGAGGCAACTGCCCCTTGAGGTAGGCAGTTGCCATGCCCTTCTCCAGGGGATCTTCCCAACCCAGAGACTGAACCTGTGTCTATTATGTCTCCTGAATTGGCAGGCAGGTTCTTCACCACTAGCACTCCTTGGGAATCCAGAGATCAGATACATGGCAGGCCAAATGACTTCATCACCACCATGGGTTTGCTGGGGCTGCCTGGCTAGTGCATTGCACCCACCAGTATGCCTGAATTTGTGTCTGATTCATCACACAGAAAGTCAACCAATAAATGTGGGTTGAAAGAATGAACGGAGAGTTGGACACAGTGTCCAAAGATGTTTTCAGTGACTGTCATTTCATAACATACATCTAAATGTGACTGACAAGTCCTGTACTGACATGCCCAATATGAGTTCCCAAATAAACAGGGCACTTACTTGCTACCATTTTAAATGATAACTTCGGGATGGTTTAATAAAGAGATAAACTACAAAGGCGTAGGCAGGTTACAGGGAATCTACAAGTGATGGTAAAGTGCCCGAGGGCAGTCTTTACCCCCATAAATCCCCAAGGTGAAAGGAGGGATGTTCCTGGAGCCTGGGAGGAGAAAGTTATGTAGGGTGGGCCACCCTGACAGGCCCTGAGCCTTTAGTGGAGGTTTGTAATCAGCTGGAAGAACCCAAGAAGTGCTACCTTGCCATGACTTTCCTCTCTCCCTCCATCTTCCAGCAGGCCACCCAACTGGCTAAATTCCATCAGAAGCTGAAGGGCGAGGGGGCCTGTGGCCCCTCCCAGGCAGAGGGCAGGGTGTGTCTACCACTTTTGGTGGTTCTGCCCTTTTTACCTGAGATCAGAAGGCAGAAGGCACATGGAGGCAAACAGAGTTCTTCCTCCCTGGAATGTCATCTGCATGAATCTTCTGCTTTGGCTGCTGTCTCAAGGCAACACCAGCTTCACATTACACTCAGGCAATTCTGTGTCACTGCTCTGCATAGCTTCAGTGTGCTCTCTGATCTCTACAAAACCGACTGGCAAGCCCAGCTCGGTGGCTAAGAGTGAATTCAGTTGGGCGCTTAATTTCTACAGTTGCAAAGCAGAAGGACCTCCTTGAAGACATGAACTTTGATCACGAAACATATAGTCTCAGACAGAAGTTAAGGCTACTATTTAAATGTTTGTGCTATGATTGAATAGAAGCCCGCACGTTGGTAGCCTTGATAGTGGCACTTGTTACACTCTATCAGGTTCTATGTCGCATGCTTTGCAAGACTGAAGCTCTCAGGTCATTGAAATTGGGGGTCCATATTCATTACCAATCAGTCATAGTGAAGTTGTAGTGAAGTTGCTCAGTCGTATCCGACTCTTTGCAACCCCATGGACTGTAGCCTATCAGGCTCCTCCATCGATGGGATTTTCCAGGCAAGAGTGCTGGAGTGGATTGCCATTTCCTTCTCCAGGGGATCTTCCCGACCCAGGAATCGAACCCAGGTCTCCCGCATTGCAGGCAGACGCTTTACTGTCTGAGCCACCAGGGAAGCCCGTCTGCTAAAAACTTGATAAAACTTGCCATCTCTATGTAGTACTTCTGTAAGACTAAAGCATTTTTGCAAAGCTTTGAAAAATTAAACTAATGTAAAACCTCTGTGGGGAATTGTTTTCATAGCTGGCTTGAAAGCATCAACGATTAAATAACAATGCTTCATGAGGCAGTCGAGCATGGTGCCCTGCTGAAGCTGCAGAGAAATCTGAATAAACAGAATGCAGAAGCTCAGTAGGAATTTGACCAGGCTAATAATATTTCATGGGTCTATAAACCTGTAATTTAGCCTCAGGATTTCTGCCCTTTGTTTCCCTTCTCAACTTGGTTTTCCCTTGTACTTTGTGACAAGGAAAATAAGGTTGTCATAAACCTTCCACCTTAGATGGTGGATTCATTGCAAGCAGCACTGGTTTTTACTACCGACCACAAATAAGAGACAATGGGGCTCGATGATACTATTGGATTTTATGCAGTTGGACTTGGTGCTGCTGGATTTGTTGGAAGTCTCCTGAGGCTCTTGTGCCCCTTCTGGGAATTTTATTTTTCTAAGAGAAGTGGACTGAAAAGGTTTCAACTTTGATCACTTTTCTTTAATGACATCATCATAACAGGGCTGGGTGAAATCACATATCTGTTCACCAGATTTCCCTAACACCCAGTTCCATTGCCCAAATGAAGATGACAACCGACTGTGCTCAAGGAGACAGAAGGACGCATGTCTTTAACAAGGTGTTACTGGAAGAAATATACTGACCAGATGCTAACATTAAATCATAGTCTATCTGACTTCGCTACAGCCAAATTGAAATGGCATTACCGTCAATCAGGAGCTCCTCTTTTAAAAATCTCACCGTTACAGAAATCTTTTCTTGAACTGTGACTTCGGTAGCCCTAGCTATGTAGCTAGGCACACAAAAAAGTCTTTTTTTGAGACGATTCACATTTTGTTCACTCTTGCTCTTACCTGCTAAGATATGAACTCTAGCACCTTGCAAAATGAACTCCACCTCCTCCAATAATTTCTGGAAGTTTCTATCACCGTTACAGAAATCTTTTCTTGAACTGTGACTTCGGTAGCCCTAGCTATGTAGCTAGGCACACAAAAAAGTCTTTTTTTGAGACGATTCACATTTTGTTCACTCTTGCTCTTACCTGCTAAGATATGAACTCTAGCACCTTGCAAAATGAACTCCACCTCCTCCAATAATTTCTGGATGTTTCTATGATGTGACTTATGTGTGCTTATGAGCCAGGAAGGTCATCTCCCACGAGGTGTCTAGTAGGTTCCCCACTCCCTGCTCCTGCTTCTGCTGGCTATTGCTGCAGCCACTCGATGCACCAGAATGCCTTGTCATTGAAGCTTTACTGTGTGCTCTGAGCCATCAGTGTAGCTGGCTATACTATTTTAAGCACAGAAATAAGGATACTGTTACTCTCTATTAGCCAGGTAGCAAGGCAGCACTGCTTATGCTTCAAAAACTAAAAACATTAAAAAAATAAAAATAGCTTCTTTAGTTTTAATTTGAAGTCCATTTCCCTCCCCTTCCTCCCAACATATGGGAGTTGGAAGAAATACCCAGGTGACAGACACCGCGCTCTTTCTCACCGGCTGCTTGTCTTCCAGGCCTCTTTTGGGTCAGTTTACTCCAGGAAATTAGTCTGTCGGGTGACAATAGGGTCCTGGCCATCCTGCCTCACCAGACAATAAGACACGCTCATATTGGAGGCCTGGCGCTGAACACCATTTAGTTTAAGTTGGGATTTCCTCATCATGGAATGTGATTGACTTGGAAATCAGTGCTCTGAGACTCTCTCAAGCTCAGGCCTAAGTGGACAGTGGGGTGAAGTGAACCAGAGGGGTGGCGTCTGTTACAGGATGCTGTGTGCACCCCTTCATTCATATACTGGGGTCCTCACTCCCAGTTTCTTAGAGTGTGACTACATTTGAGATGGGGTCTTTACAGAGGTGATTAAATGAAAACTGGTCATTTAATGTGGGCTCTAATCCAGTATGGTTGGTATCCTTAGAAAAAGAGGAAATCAGGACAGAGAGACACCACATAGAGGGAGAGGATGTGGAGACACAGAGAAGATGACTGTCTACAAGCCAAGGAGAGAGTCCTGGGACAGTCCTTTCCTCCCTGTCCTCAGAAGGAGCCAATCCTGCCAGTACCTTGGTCTTACCATCTCGATCTTTAAAAAAAAAAAAATTTTAAAGGATTAGTTGCTTTACAATGTTGTGTTAGTTTCTGCTGTGCAGCAAAGTAAACCAGTCATATCTATACATATATCCACCCATTTTTAGATTTTCTTCCATGTAGGTCACCACTGAGCACTGAGTCGGGTTCCCTGAGTTATCCAGTGTTTTCTCGTTAGTTATCTATCTTATACATAGTAGTGTATATATGTCAGTCGACATCTTGATCACTAGCTTCCAGAGCTGGGAGATGGTGCGTTTCTGTTGTTTAAGTCACGTGATCTCTCTGGGGGCTTCCCTGGTAGCTCAGATGGTAAAGCGTCTGCCTACCACGCGGGAGACCCGGGTTCGATCTGTCTGTGGTCCTTTGTTACGGCAGCCCTCGTAGCCCCACAATATCCCAGGAACTGTTCTCAGGTGGGGCCTGAGAGGCTGACTGTGCCTACAGAGATGGAGCAAGCCACCCTGCATGCTGTGGGCTGTTCTGAGAAGCACCAGTGTGAAGGCCAACCAGCAAGAGGTGACCAGCGGTGTTCTTGCGGGTAGGTGCAGCCCAANCCCAGGAACTGTTCTCAGGTGGGGCCTGAGAGGCTGACTGTGCCTACAGAGATGGAGCAAGCCACCCTGCATGCTGTGGGCTGTTCTGAGAAGCACCAGTGTGAAGGCCAACCAGCAAGAGGTGACCAGCGGTGTTCTTGCGGGTAGGTGCAGCCCAAGAGTGAGGAGTCTGGAAGAGGCAAGATGGGACTTCCTTGGTGGTCCAGTGGTTAGGACTCTGGGCCCTTACTGCGGGGGGTGCGGATTCGATCCCTGGTTGAGGAACTAAGATCCTGCATGCCATGCAGCGTGGCCAAAAAAAAAAAAAAAGTGATAGATTGGAAGAGCCAAGATGCCTAGACTCAGGAAGATGTCCATTATTGTCAAGAAGTCTGTCAGAGCCCAGACTGAATGACAAAGAAAATGATAGGACTCTGGTTTGGGGCAAAACCGAGGATGAACAAGGCTAGGACTTGGTGTCTGGACTCTGTGGGGGAATGTGGGTACCTAGTTATGGGAGGAGGGTCAGGTCCTGTCACTAGAATCTGACCCTAAAATCAGATGGGATTACCAAGGTCATTTTCCATCCGAAACACTTATATTTCTGACCTGTCTGTCCTTAAATCACCCCTGACTGGTGATATATAAGGTCCTAGTGTCTAAAGCAAGCTAAACCTATGAGAAATAATGTGAAACGCCTTCAGTGCTGAAGTGGTGGCCCAGGGAGGCAGTGAGGTCATTGCACAGCCACTACAATTCTGCTGAATGAACAAGGGTACATCTTCCACAGGAGCCATTTGCTTGGTACGCTTATTAATTTCCAATGTGCCATTCTGGGATCTTTCCCAGAAATGTCATCTGTGACTCCTGGGAGGAATTTTTCCAAGCAGGTGTCCCTGTTTTGCCACTAGTAGTGGGAGCTTCTGAAGCAACATGAGTTGCCTTTCATGTACCACATACCCCAGGCAGAAGCAAAAATGTCCAGCACAGGAGAGATTGTAGACAATGTAACTAGGGTTTCAGTTTAGTTTTGCCTGCAAATGGAAAACAATTTAAGCTGCTGCTCTACCGGTTCGTGAAAGTGGTCAGAGCTACTAGCACAGAACATAGTCTCAGATTTGCTGGGTCTAATATTCTAGAACAGCATTTTTCAGACATTTTGTAATAGAATCCTTTGTTCAGATGGATTCTTAAGGAGAGCTCATGACAACAGAGGGAAGAGGAGCAGCTTTAGTTGAAACAGAAAGAGGATGTCTGCCTGCTGCTCATCCCCCAACCAGAGAGTTTTTGATGAAGGGCAGTTTAAAAGCCAACCTCAGATTTTAATATACGCAGAAAGAGTAGCTCATTCATTAACTGGCCAGGCTGATATATTATGAATATATTAAGAATATTGAAAAACCTAAGAAACTTTTAGATTTTCAAAATATGAGATTACGACCTTAAAAAAGATGAAAAAAAAGTTAGCTAAGCAGTGGTCCCAATTATTTGCTGTTCTTTTAACAAGCGATCCCAATACTTTAATGGCTTGAGATAACAACATGTATTTAATTTGTTCCTGAATTGCAATTTGGATGGGGACAGCTCTGCTCCAGTGGCCTCAGGCTGGGGCAACTTAACAAGGACTGGAACATTCACTTCCAAGATGGTTTACTCAGATGGCTGGCAGGTTGTTGCGCTGTTAGCTGGGTGCTCAGTTGGGGCTGCTGGATTGGAGCCTTGATTAGTTTTCACAGAAGTCTCTCCTTGGGCTGCTGGAGATTCCACAGCATGGCAACTGCCTTCCAACAAAGTAGAGATCCAGACAGGCAGTGAAAGCTGCCAGTCTTATGAGAGTTTCCGCTGGAAACTGAGATGGTGTCATTTTCCCTTCATTTCATTGGTCAAAGCAGCTACAGAGCCCACCCACATTTGGGGCCCTACACCACACCTCTTCATGGGAGGAGCGTCAAAGAATTTATGGCTGTCTTTAAACCACGGCAGTGGTTTCTTTCTTTTTCTTTCTCTTTATTCTGTCATCGTCCTGTTCTTCCTCCTCCAATGATAAAAATGTATGGAATCATTGCTGTGCACCAGACACTTTTCTTAGTGTTCCAGCAGCATGTAAGAGAGAAGAGACAATCCCATATTCACAAGAGAAGGTTTGTTTCCTCCACAAACTATCACTAAAGAGAAGCATTCACAATTTATGATCACTTACATGTAACAAATGTTTAGAGATTGCCCACTGTATGTGCCAGATGCTGGAGGGACCACCAGAATCATTAAGACCCAGGACTTACCTTCACTGAGTTTACAGTCAACAGCGATCAGACAAGACAGCAAACGGCCATTTTTATTATAGACCTATAAGCAGTGTGTTGGGAGAGCACACGGCCGGGGAGACCGATTTTGGCTGAGGGGTGGGGAATGATTCATGGTGGAGGCAGCAGTTGAAGACACTTCAGATGGAGGCTGAGAATGAGGCACATTCCAAGATAGGAATCTGATGAGAGATGCTCAGGGGTTGGAAAATGCTGGTTTGATTAGGAAACGATGCTTTAGGTGTTTTGGTAGGAGTCTGATGTCTGCATAGGGGAGCTTAGGGAAGATAATGCTGGGAAAACGGCCTGGGGGCCTTGTTGGGAAGGCCCTGGAATTGTATTTTTATAGCTCTGGTTTGGAATACTTAAAAGTTCTCATGTTTTATTTGAGAATAAATTTTTTTTTTTTTTTTGAGTTCACAAAGATGCACAGTTCTGAAGTGCCAACCACAGCTGCTGTGAAAGGAGATATGGCCCCACAGCAGAGGATGGCTAGAGACATGGGCCGTTTCTTCCTACCATCCTCGATTCAGCATCAGCATAGCCGTCTGCTTTTGGAGATACTCTATTTCCTGTTGAAAACTTTTGAGTGAGGATCATCACCTTTTCCTGGGCTTTCCTCTTGGAGTCTCAAAGGCCTGGCTGCTGGTGTGGAAAGCTCTCCAGAATAGCTGTTGCTCCCTTTGGGTGAGATGTGTATGATCAGTTGGAGAAGAGCAGGCAGGATATGGAGCTGAGGACCTGGAAAAGTGGCTGCTGCTGCCGGTTCTGTTGCCAGTGGACAGCAGGATCTTGGAGAAGAACAAAGAAGCAGATATAATCTATTCTGAGGATAACAGAGAAAAGCAGTTTTCAAATTAGAGGTCAGGGTAGTGGGGGTTTCTTTGTGGTTTAGGGGTTGTGGGTAGAGAAAGAGTGTTAGTGATTATTTTTTATTTCAAGTGAGAAGATAATGCCATAACCAGAGAAATTGTGATAAAGAATGTAGGAAAATCACTTCAAAGAGAAATAAGAGGGTCAGAGTTAGCTCGTTTGCGGATGATAGCAAGGCCTGGAAACATTTTGAAGGAAGAGAGAAAATGCTTTGAGAGTTATAAAGACATAGAAAACTAAGGAAAATAGAAACAGCTCTTCAGATTTTTATTTTGATATCCCTAAAGTCTGATAGAAAAGCTGGGAAGATCTTTAGGAATGAGGATAGAATCGTGAAAGTAGGAGAAAGAATGCATTTTAAAATCGTTATGAGTTTCTTGGCCCATATGCTTGTGGGTGAACACAAATATAATTAAAAGAATATGCTGCCCCCTATTTGGGGGCATTCTGCATACAAGGAAAGAGGTCACTTCATTAGCCAGGGTAGCTCCCAGCCTACTGGATGATGGAATCACAAGCAGGACATTCCTCTGCCCATCACAAAGGAACCCACACAGTCACTTTTATTTTTAATTTTAATTTTTACTTTATTTTACTTTACAATATTGTTTCGGTTTTGCCATACATTGACATGAGTCTGCCATGGGTGTACATGAGTTCCCAATCATGAACACCCCTCGCACCTCCCACCCCATATCATCTCTCTGGATCATCCCCGTGCACCAGCCCCAAGCCTCCTGTGTCCCACACAGTCACTTTTTGAGAAGTGGAAGGGTTACTGCACGTTAACTGTAGAATCTGTTGCCCTCTCCCCAAAGCGGTGTCAGATTTGGGGCTTGTGTTGGAAGTCTACTTTGAGGGCCCATCACAGTGTGTAGTCATCCAGTTTATTTTTATTTCCTTTTCAACCCTCTATTTGTCCTCTGGCCTCCCCTCAATTAGGATGTGTGTTGCTTGAGAGCGGGACCTTGCCCGTCATCCACTGCTGTATCTCTAGTGCAGCTCACGGTGTGGCGGAGAGCGGTTTAACGAGCAAACAGAACTGCTGTCCCTTGGAGCTGTCTTTTCACAAATTTTGGAGGAAACATTTTCCCTCTTGCTAGTCATGCAACATCACTTTTTAAAAGAAATTGTGTCTCAATTTAGAGGAGTATCCAAGTCCAGAGAATGAAAAGACAGGAGAGTGTTGTGGCAGTAGGGCTTCAAGCACCCAGTAGCCAGTGGTAGCTGGACACTAAGAACTGTGACCAGTCTGAGTGGACCAGAGGATGGGAAGCACCACACGGTGACATGATGCTGCCCATGCTTCAGGGTCCCCAGGAGGAAACAGGAGGACAGGTGGGCAACAGTCCCAGCTGGTGTGGAAGGCCAAGTTGCTAAGCATCATGAGAAGCTGTCGGTGGAGCTGGAGTCACGGTTATACTCACCAACTGTGGGGCTGCCAGGGGTCAACATTCATTCCCGGGATATGATAACCTTGTGTCTGCAAAATGAACAGTGAGAACTTGAAAGGATGGTTTCATGGAAGATGGGAGGATGTTCCAGTGGGAACGTGATGGGACATGTTGTGTGTGATGGGGCAGTTTATGGTTACCAAGAGAGAAGGCCAAAGGGGTGAATAACTATAGAGTTTCAAGGCAACTTCTAGCTTTCAGATTGAGCTCAATTCAGACAAGTGAGTAGATGCCATAGAAATATGGACCACTTCCTTTCACTTTTAAAAATGTATCCAAGGAACTGAGCACCTGGGAAGCAGGAGGCCATTTGGTTTGTTGTCATTTAAGTCAGGGGTCTACACCCCCCTGGCGGAGGTCCAGCACCAATTCTTGGCCAGTTCAGAACTGGGCCGCACAGCAGGAGGTGAGCGGCTGGCATGCGAGTGAAGCTTCATCTGCCACTCCCCATCACTCGCATTGTCTCAACCATCCATCGCTAACATTACCACCTGCACCGTCTCCCCCACTCTATTCATGGAAAAATTTGTCTCCATGAAATTGGTCCCTGGTACCAAAAAGGTTGAGTATCAATGATTTTAAGGCCATTTCCTTTACAAACATGAAACATCCAAGCATGTGATGCCACAGTCATTCTGTAAACTCAAGGTCATGATGTCTGGGGATGGGAGAGAAATGTTTCTCTCAGTTAAGCCAAATACACACCCAGAAAGTATGTCTGAGTATTGTTTCTCTTCCCTTCTAGTCACTAGCAGCTTAGAAGAATCCTTGGCAGGAACATAGGGGTATCTAATTTATGTGAAGAAATTTTATACAGTGGTGGCCTTGTAGCTAGTGGGACTATTATTCTGAGAAGTTGTGTTCTATTTTAACTTTTGAACAAAAACAATTTCAGTTAAGATGAGGTCTTTGGAATATTGTTGGTTTGCATTGTCACTTTGTGCCTTGTCCCCATATGAAATATGGTAGGGCATTCTCTGCCCCACATTTTAATTAATCTTTCAACTCTATCTATTAAAGAGCAGAGATTTGCAATTGCTTTGAATAGAAGGCAACATTAAAACCCTGAGTAGGTCAGCAAAGACCAGCATACGTGTCTGTTTCACTTCGAATGAGGTTGTTTAGGATTTTAAAGCCCTCTAACTTCTCAACTGGAAAGTTGAGAAAATTCTGAGAGAGATGGGAATACAAGATCACCTGACCTGCCTCTTGAGAAATCTATATGCAGGTTAGGAAGCAACAGTTAGAACTGGACATGGAACAACAGACTGGTTCCAAATAGGAAAAGGAGTGCGTCAAGGCTGTATATTGTCACCCTGCTTATTTAACGTATATGCAGAGTACATCATGAGAAATGCTGGACTGGAAGAAACACAAGCTGGAATCAAGATTGCCGGGAGAAATATCAATAACCTCAGACATGCAGATGACACCACCCTTATGGCAGAAAATGAAGAGGAACTAAAAAGCCTCTTGATGAAAATGAAAGAGGAGAGTGAAAAA
>SJYX01008480.1:32237-42488 GCA_006410675.1 Oreotragus oreotragus | reverse complement strand
ATTAACTCAAAAAGTCTAATATTGCTAACATCAAAAACTATTATATTTCCTTTTCTATATTCCAAATACATTGATTAATACATTCCCAGGTGCCTAAGGATATGGAGGCCTGGTGGCAATCATTGACTCAACAATGAGAAAAGCCCTATGCTAATTAAGACTCTCAAAATACTCCAAAACTCTCTGTGCTGTTTATGGTTGAGAGGTAGTAAACAATCATATGCCTAGTGGCAGGAGTATGGATAATCCTGTCACACAAGCTAGTTTGCCAGCAGAGAGGTTTGACCTGAGACACCCTTGTCCCACCAAGGGCAGGAAATTAGCAGCAATTATTGGCACAACAAATGAAAAACCCTTCACCAATATAATTCCTAACCAACCCACTATACTAAAAATTTATAACTTCCCAAAAGAATTTGCCTTTAGTAAGTCTAAAACATCTCGTGCCTCTCAGGTTGGGAGGCTGTAAACAATCACATGTGGCTGGACGAATCTGTACAGGCAGGCTAGATAACCTTCAGAGGAGTTCATAAGTTGAAACACTCGTCAAGCCCAGGAATTTTTATTGAGTTGGAGGTGCAAGTTAACTCCTTCTCCAAGAGAAATGGTGATGGGGGGGAGGCCCCCGTAAAGTCAGAGGTGTAGGTGAGAGCATAAAACAGTAGAGTAGATAGACTCTGGTTTTGGGGGTATATGCTAGGGAACAGGGGTTTCCTGAGGCTTGATCACGCCTTTGCGTATGCCAAGCCTTCTTTCTCATGACCTTTGCCATGGGCAGAGTTCCTCCCACTGGCTCCCAGCAAGAGAGGCTGCCCAGCCCCCAGGCCAAGCGCCTAATGCAGCCACTGCTGCCAGGGGGCTCCATGCTCCCGAGTAGGATGCCTGGTCCACGGCCAATGGGCCCCCACCTCCAAAGCCTGGGGTTTTCTGAGAGACCTCCATTCTGGACACCAAAGCCCGGGGACCCGGGGCCTCGCTCAGCTCAGGGTCCAGGGGAGGTGGGGCTAGACAGGTTCTGAGGGCTCCCAGCACACTCACGGGGTCTCCACTGTCACCCCAGCGCAGGGCCTCAGTGTGGGCAGCAGATCAGAGCCGAGACTGTGAGGCCAGCGACAAAAGGTCACTGAACACTGCTGTCTGTCCACATGCAGTCATGGCACCCATGGCAGGGTGGCGTGGATGGGCACTACATGGTGCAAGATTGGCGTCTTGGGAGCCAGGGCCAGCCTAGCTGCCATCCTGGCAGAAACAGGGTGTACCCAGTCCACAGCCACCCTGTGGTCTGTGACCAGACAGTGGGCAGGAACAGCTGGGCCTGGATCCCTTCCCCAAGCCTACAAGAGTGCCATGGTTTCTCCTCCTGCATAACTGGGTTGCAAGCAGGTCCAGGTGCCCGGTAGAGGAGCACACAGCAGCCCACTCCAGTGTTCTTGCCTGAGAATCCCGTGAACAGAGGAGCCTGGTGGACTACAGTCCAAAGGGTGGCAAAGAGTCGGACACAACTGAGCGACTAAACACACACACACACCAGATGCCCGTGGCCCCCAGGCAACCAGGTCTTAGCTCCCGCAGTGCTTCCTAGAGGGGTGGGAGGTGGGGGAGGACTTACCTGGGGCACCTGGGCTGCTCCTGCCTGACACTCCGCTCACAGAATCGGCCCCTTTTCCAGTCCCCTCACCCTCCTGCCAGGGCTCGTCGGCTTCTGCTGGGGGTCAGGACCTGGACAGAAGCTACATGTGTTCACTTGTGTGTGCATCCATGCCAAGTCATTCAGTCATGTCCAGCTCTTGGCGACTCCATGGACTGCAGCACGCCAGGCTCCCCTGTCCTTCACCATCTCCTGGGGTTTACTCAAAAGCATGTCCATTAAGTTGGTGATGCCATCCAACCAGCTCATCCACTGTCGTCCCCTTCTCCTCCTGCCTTCTTCACTTGTACTTTTGCTTAAACACAAACAAATAAAAGCAAAAATATCCCAGCTCACCTCAGCCCCAGGGAAGCCAGTTTGCACATGAGGAGAATCTACATGGCCCCAAACCCAGGTCGGTACACTAGAATAATCCAGGGACCAGGTCTGAGATTACCCGACTCTCAGTTGAGACCTGAGCAAACAGGGGAGGCACTGGGTCTGAATCACAGCCTGGGTGGGGGGCACAGGTGTGCTGCCCTGCTCTCGCCTCACACTCACACAAAATCACATGGTCACAACTGCACACTCAGTCTACAGAAAATAAAATCAATCCACCAAGCCATCAAGGTTACACATGAAAAAGACACTGCATCCGTGTTTGTGTCATTCAAGGATTTTGCCCATTTTGCCATCCAAGCTGTAGAATCCATTGATCATAACATTTCTTTCCTATCTGTAGCGTCTGTAGTGATGTCTGTCTCTCTATCAGTTCAGTTTGGTTCAGTCCCTCAGTCATGTCCGACGCTTTGCAACCCCATGGACTGCATCCCTGTCCGTCACCAACACCCGGAGTTTGCCCAAACTCATGTCCATTGAGTCGGTAATGCCATCCAACCATTTCATCCTCAGTCGTCCCCTTCTCCCCCCACCTTCAATCTTTCGCAGCATCAGGGTCTTTTCCAATCCATCAGCTCTTCACATCAGCTGGCCAAAGTATTGGAGCTTCAGCTTCAGCATCAGTCCTTCCAATGAATATTCAGGACTGATTTCCTTTAGGATGGACTAGTTTCATCTCTTTGCAATCCAAGGGACTCTCAAGAGTCTTCTCCAGCACCACAGTTCAAACCCATCAATTCTTCGGTGCTCAGCTTTCTTTATGGACCAACTCTCACATCCATACCTGACTACTGGAAAAGCCATAGCCTTGACTAGATGGACCTTTGTTGACAAAGTATTTATCAACTGCATTGATCTCAAAGAACCTAATTTTCATTAATTTTTCTCTATTGTTTTGTATTTTCTACTTAATTGATTTTCCCCTTCAGTCTTTGTTATTTCTTTTTTCTGCTTACTTTGTATTTAATCTGTTTTTTTCTCTTTCTAAGGTGAAGCCAAGGTCATTGATTTGAGAGTTTCCTTAGTTCCAAACTGGTGTTTAGTGCTGTAAATCCCCCTAAGTACTGCATTAGTGGCATTCCACAGACTTTGATGTGTTGGTTTTCCATTTTGTTTAGCTCGAAATACTTTCTAATTTTCCTTTTGATTTTTCCTTGGACCCATGTGTTGTTATAAACATGTTATTGGTCTCCAAGTAATTTTGGAATTTTTCCAATAAGTTTTGTGACATTGATTTCTAATTTAGTTCCATCATGGGCATAGAACATACTTTGTGTGATTTGATCTTTTTTCTACTAATTTAGACTTGTTTTAAGAATCAAGAGAGAATTTGTCTTTGTAAACGTCACACGTGCACTTGGAAATGAGTTTTCTGCTGTTGATAGGTGAGTAGTCAGTGACTGTCAATGGTCTCTACTGTAGAGTCTGATGTCAACAGAGTAAGGCCAGGTTTCGTCAGCCCAGTGTATCTTTCCCTATGTTTTGCTTTTCACCCACTTGTGTCTTCATTCATAGTTTCTCATAAGCTGCTGATTCTTTATCCAGTATGATCCTGGCCAATGACAGTGGGAAATATGCTCAGGCCAAGTGAGTCCCAGGTGAGTGAGTCTCAGGCTAGGAGAGTCTGAAGTGTGTGAGCCTCAGGCAAGGTGAGCCTCAGGCCAAGGGAGTCTCAGAGTTGTTTGCACTCATCCTTCTGACACTTCTTTCTTCACCTGCACATGTCAATCAACATTCCACTAGAGACTCCAGAGGAACCGTCTGCAGGTGTCTGAGCATCTCAGCCCCCCAGGTGAGCATTAGTACCCCCTCCTCCTGGGCCTCTAGTCTCTTGGGGGGCAAAGAGAGGAGCTGTGCCAACTGTAGGTCTCACCTCATTTGTTCTCCATCTCCCAGAGGCCACTGCCCTTCATTACTTGGTGTCCAGTGTATAAAGCCAGTTTCATACTTTTCCCTTATTTGTGGTTGTTTTCAGTGTGAGAGTGAACTGGTTGCTTTTACTCCATCTTGGAAGGAACTGCAAGGCCTAAAATGTCCTTCACTCTTTCCCTAAGTCAGGATGCAACCAATGCAGAAGGCAGTCTGGGATGGGGGGAGGGGGGTCTTCATGCACTTGAAGGGCTCGTGGGACGTGCTGGCCAATTCAGGTGGTCAGGATGGCCGGGCCAGGCATCAGCTGGTGCTAATCACTGTGCTTGTCCATGACTAGACACCAGCCAGTCAGCTCCCAGGGCCCTCTGTGTCTCCCCCGCAGGAAAAAGAATGGCGAGTGTGAACCCCACTTACACAAGAGAGTGGGGGCCGGGCAGTGTCGGCCTCTGACTTTTTCATGTTCCTTTAAAGTAAAACCAGGCTCTGAGTCTCATTAGCCAGTGGCACCCCTGACCAGGGACTGACCCCACCCCCCTCCCAGGGGGGGCACAGGGCAGACAGACTCCAGACCCAGCCTCTTGCTTGTCCTCTCCAGCCCCCACGAGGCAGCAGAGGGTCCAAGTCCCCTCAGATCAGAAGATGCTCCAACAGTAAAGGACACACTGCTCTCCCCTGAGGAACGGGGCCAGCCTTTCTGGTCCAAAGAAAACAACTGTCTTGAGCCTGGCCCTATATTTGAATCTGTGCTCCTGTAACTGACCTGTCAGCCCCTCTCCACCACTAAAGGCTGCACCACCCTTAGACAAGTGCACGTTCATGATCAGCTTGCTGGGCACCCAAGGACAGGCACGAGCTGCCCAGTGATAAAAGAGAGGAGCTGACAGGTGGCAGCCATTTGCAGTGGTGGCCAGGTTGTGAAGGACTTAGCGGTGAACAGGCTGTATGCTCATAAGAAGCAGAGGGGTCTGGGCCAGGGTGGGACCAGGAGGCCAGTTGGGCACTCAGAGCAGGGACATCACACCCAGGGATGGCCCCTGCATGGGGCCATGGGCCCCACCTTACCAGACTGAAAGGGTGACACCCGATCAAAGCAGGACACAATGATTGTTAACTATGAGCCCTGAGTTCAGCATAAGGGCCAATAGCCAGACTCACATGGGTTCAGATCTAAGATCCAGCAGCCTTCCCATCTCCCCTGTCCCTTTAAGTGAGGCAGACCATGTGGTTATTTACTCTGTTGTTTTAATCATTGGGTGGGTGGAAGACAGCAACCAACATCTCAACAATTTACCCCAAAGTTCCTGATTCTCTCCTCTCAGCTGCTTGGTTTCAGCCTTACTTCCTGCCATGGCTGCACCAAGACCCCAGCTCTCCCCTCCCTGGTGGTGTCTGCCAGGGTTTCTGCTGGGGCGTCTGGCCCCAAAACATCCTCATCCCCACAAGACCAAGTCCAGGACTCTACCAAAAGCTAAAATAGCTGGGAGGCAAGAGGAGAGTTGGGGACACATCCTTGCAGGGCTATACCGAGGGGCAAAGACTGAAGTCACCCAAACATCCACTGGAGCCAAGTGAATTCTGAAGCCGGAACTCGCCAAACACCGTGTGGGCTTTAGCGAGTCTAAGAGCTTGGAGCAGCATGGAGGATGTGCTCTGCTGTGTGGGGGCAGAAAGGGGCAAAGTGGCAGATTTTCCCTCCTCGGCGAGACAGGATGAAGAAGAGAGGCCAGAGCAGGAAGAGGAGACGCCGCCTGCCGAGGCCACTTCACGGCAGCTTCCAAGGCATTTATAGCATATTCCGAAGTGCAGGATTTTGTTCTACAATTCCCACTTCCTAGGTAATTTTCATCTCAGGAAAGCAACACATATGCCAGTTTAAGCAATTTTGTGACCAAAAGTTTACAGTGGAAAGGGACTCACCCCTCCTCCATCTCTGAGGTTCACACCCAGAGGCGACTGCCATCCACAGGGTCTGCAGGGTCGTCCCGGGCCAGGAAGAACACAGCTGACCGCATGCCTGGGAGAGCACTGCTATCACCTGGGGGCTCACCCAGTGAAGCCTGTGACATGGGAGGCTGCCCCCACCCCCTACTCCTCCTCCGAGTCAACACTCACGAGTCTCCTTTTCTCTCATCAGGAGGGACATTCTGGAAGGGAGATGTGCATCTTGTGTGTGTGAGTCCTGGGGGGGCAGAGCTAAACACCCAGAGCTAGATTTCAGGATAACACCCATGATCAGCTGGTTGACTCTTCAATCTCTTTTTGGACAAAATCCAGATCCCCTAGAAATGCACGTGACAAGCTCTGAAAGCCCACCTGTTCCAGTCCCCACATCACAAACCTGATAAAATTAAACCTTAAATTTGCTTCAGCCACCCCAGCAGGGCAGAGGCCTGGGGCTCAGAGGCAAAAGCGCTGCTGGAAATCACAGCGGAAAACCACGCCCACAAACCAGATCAGTCTGGTCCCAACACAGTTCAGCCTCAAAGGAAACTCAAAGGAGAAGAGGCTGAAAAGGAGCAAATGGGGGCTCTGAGCTGCTTGGGGCGACACGAGCTGCGGGCTCAGGGGTCCAGGTGGGAGAAGTGGGGAAGGAAGTTGGGAGGTGGCCCCATCTGCAAGCCTGCGGGAAGTGGGGAGTGCTTGTTACACAACAGTAGCTGACTGATGTCATCTAGTGAACTTGTGGAGCAGAGCCGCGGTGGCCCTCAGGCAGGAGCTTTGCTGTCATTGACAAGTTCATCTGAGCGGGTGGGGGCTGGACGTCCACCTGAATGAGTGTCCCACTTCCTGCCCCAGCTTCCTGACCTTGGTGATATATCCCCAACCCGGCACCAAACAGTGGCACCCAGCACCTGGGCAGTCCTCCCAGCTGTCAACCCCACTTACTCACTCCAGGATGGGCTGAGAAGGGGCCTCTAGCCTGGAGTAGGCAGCATTCCCCATAAACACACCCGGTTGAGAACTGCTAAGACCAGCGTTATGGGTCTCAGAGCAGTAAACAGGAGAGCAAAGTCTCCTTGGAGAGACGTCTTCACCCTTCAGCCCAGAATCTGGGGTCCATCACTCAGCTGACTGCCCCACGAGTTGGATGTATCCACTGGTAAAATGAACAAGCTATTAAAAACAATAAATAGCACTGGTGATAATGAGAGAGACTTGAATGATGATTTGTGTATCTGAAATCATAATATCCAGGCAGACACAATAAGACATAAAGAAGCCAGACACACTGGTGATTAAATTCAGCATCTGAATTTAGTTTCAGCAGAACATCATCCATGCCTTTAAATTAGGGCTTTTCGTTTGAAATGGGTTGATTTTGAGGGTCTGATCAGCACTGGTTTCCGTCGTTCAGCAGAAAGGAGGTGATGGGAGCATCTGTTCCCATCTAGTTTGTCTGTACTCAAGGTTCAGTTCAGTTCAGTCATTCAGTCGTGTCCAACTCTTTGTGACCCCATGGACTGCAGCACGCCAGGCCTCCCTGACCATCACCAATTCCCAGAGCTTACTCAAACTTATGTCCATTGAGTTGGTGATGCCATCCAACCATCTCATCCTCTGTCGTCCCCTTCTCCTCCCGCCTTCAATCTTCCCCAGAATCAGGTTCTTTTCCAATGAGACAGTTCTTCACATCAGGTGGCCGAAGTATTGGAGCTTCAGCTTCAACATCAGTCCTTTCAATGAAAATTTAGGACTGATTTCCTTTAGGATGAACTAGTTGGATCTCCTTGCAGGCCAAGGGACTCTCAAGAGTCTTCTTCAACATCACAGTTCAAAAGCATCCATTCTTCGGTGCTCAGCTTTCTATATAGTCTAAACCTCACATCCATGAATGAGTACTGGGAAAACCATAGCCTTGACTAGACAGACCTTTGCTGGCAAAGTAATTTCTCTGCTTTTTAATATGCTATCTAGGTTGGTCACAGCTTTTCTTCCAAGGAGCAAGTATCTTTTAATTTCGTGGCTGCAGGCACCGTCTGCAGTGACTTTGGAGCCCAGTACTCAGTGTAGCAACACGATAATGAGCCTGTTGAGCCTCTCCATTTGCAGAGGCTGCCCATGTGCCACTCAGGGTCCTGTCCTTGGGAGCTGCAGTAATGAAAGCACCACAGACCAAGTCTAAGATCGAGGTGCCAGCCCACCTCCTGGTTGAGGGCTGTCAACTTCCATTGGTTTTGCACAAGGGGGAGGGAAGGAGGGAGTCCCTGGGAGGGGTCTCTGCTATGGGGCACTGATGCCAATATGAGGCTCCTCCAAAGACCCCACCTCCTCCTGGAGGCCCCACCTTCTGACAGTGTTGCCCTTGGGGTAAGGATTCCAACATAGGAATCTGGGGGCCATGGACATCTGGACCGTGGACTCAGGTTCAGGCATGATGACGATTTTGCTGGCAGGACCCCGAGCTTGAAAAGTGGAAGAGCTCCCTTATCACAGAGGCCATGGGGCAGGGGACTGGACAGTGGCCAACCCCTACCGCCCAGGCAGGTGGTTCTACCACAGAAGGAAGGGACCCGGACTGACTCCAGCCCCACAGGATGGGCTGCCCTGCCTGTCCACCTCTGCCCGGGTGAACCCAGGAGCCCACGATTCCTCACAAGAGCCCCTTGCCCATGAGTGCTCCACCTTTGTGAAAGCCTGTACCAGTGGGGGGGGGGGGGTCAGTTACAGTCTCCATCCTCAAACTGTGACCCCAGCAGCAGCACCCCCATAGCCTCAGAAATGCAGACCCTTAGGCCGAAATCAGATCCACGTTGTAAGGAGGCTCGTGAAAACCTTGGTGAGTGAGGGCCCTCTGGTCCTACAAGCCCTTCTAGTCCTGAAAGCCTGTGGGGAGGGACCCCCTTCAACTGTACACCTGTGTCTGTGTCTGTTTTCAGGACCACTGAATACAAATCAGGGAGAGAGGGTAGCATTTTGTCACTTAGCTAACGCAGCTTCTAAACTGGTGTGGTCACGGTGGAAACAGTATAGAGGTTCCTCAAAAAACTAAAAGTAGAGCTGCCGTATGGCCGAGCAATGCCACTCCTGGGCATATACCCAAACAAACCATAATTCAAAAAGACACACGCGCCCCAGTGTTCACTGCAGGACTATTTACAACAGCCAGGACATGAACGTCAAGGCTGTGTATTGCCACCCTGCTTATTTAACTTATATGCAGAGTACATCACGCGAAATGCCAGGCTGCATGAAGCCCAGGCTGGAATCAAGACTGCTGGAAGAAATATATATAACCTCAGATACAAAGATGACACCACCCTTGTGGCAGAAAGTGAAGAGGAACTAAAACCCCTCTTGATGAAAGTGAGAGTGAAAAAACTGGCTTAAAACTCAACATTCAGAAAAACTAAGATCATGGCATCTGGTCCCATCACTTCGTGGCAAATAGATGGTGAAACAATGGAAACAGTGACAGATTTATTTTTCTTGGGCTCTGAATCACTGCAGATGGTGACTGGAGAAATGAAATTAAAAGACGCTTGCTCCTTGGAAGAAGAGCTATGACAAATCTAGACAGCATATTGAAAAGTAGAGACATCACTTTCCAACAGAGGCCCATGTAATCAAATCTATGGTTTTTCTAGCAGTCATGGATAGATGTGAGAGTTGGACCATAAAGAAGGCTGAGCACTGAAGAACTGATGCTTTTGAACTGTGATGTTGGAGAAGACTCTTGAGAGTCCCTTGAACTGCAAGAAGATCCAACCAGTCCATCCTAAAGGAAATCAGTCCTGAATATTCATTGGAAGGACTGATGCTGAAGCTGAAACTCCTATATTTTGGCCACATGATGCAAAGGATTGACTCACTGGAAAAGACTCTGATGCTGGGAAAGTTTGTGGACAGGAAGAGAAGGGGACAACAGAGGATGAGATGGTTGGATGCCATCATCAGCTCCATGGACATGAGTCTGAGCAGGCTCTGGGAGCTGGTGATGGACAGGGAGGCCTGGTGTGCTGCAGTCCATGGTGTTGCAGAGTTGGACACGACTGAGTGACTGAGCTGAACTGAACTGAACTGTGCGGAATCTAAACTATGACACAAATGAACTGGTCTGTGAAATGGAAGCGGAATGTTGCACACAAAGAGCAGACTAGCGGTTGCCCATGGGTGATGGTGGGGCGGGATGGAGTGGGAGTTTGGAGTTAGTAGATGCAACCATATACATAATGCATGAACTGGCAACAAGGTCCTACCGTATAGCATAGGGAATGATATTCAACATCCTGTGATTAAACCATAATGGAAAAGAATATGAAAAAGGATGTTCAACATATGACTGAGTCACTGCTGTACAGCAGAAATTAATACAACATTGTAAATCGACTATACTTCAATAAAGTACATTTTTT